>JAQLOM010000015.1:4172430-4184629 GCA_030068315.1 Chrysichthys thysi
AGGCAAACGGCTTGGCAATGAACACACACTATACAGTGGCAAGAGCAATGCTTCGCGGCGAATGTCCATGAACTTGACCTTCTTATAGTCAGTGTGATGATGACTAGCACCTGCGCTAATACTCCGGTGATCTCTGACCCGGAAGTCCATCCGCCATCTCGTGAGTGCGCAAGTGTTCCTGGGAGTTTGAGTTCGGCAGGTTGCCAGAGTCCGTGACAGGGGGAAGGTGACGCAAAGCCCAGCTGACTTTGGGCGAGAGGCTGGGGACACCCTGGTCAGGTCGCCAATCTACAGGGCTGACACACAGAGTCAGACAACAATTCACACTCACATTCACACCTATTTAGAGTAGCCAATTAGCCTAATCCCCTCTGTGCATGCCTTTGGGCAGCGGGAGGAAACCAGAGTACCCGGAGGAAACCCACACGGACGAGAGGAGAACATACAATCTCCACACAGAAAGGCACCCAGGTTGACCCCGGGGCTCGAACCCAGGACCTTCTTGCTGTGAGGCAACAGTGCTAGCCACTTAGCCACCGTGCCAACCAGAATTGTAAATGAATGAAATATGCAAACTAACACTGGAAACACCTCAGAGGTACAAATGCCAGCACTGTCGACATGGTGGCTATAACAGTTCTTCAACCTCAGCTACATCACTCCAGTTCATAATTGATCTATATTAAAGATGTACACATGACTGTACGGTTTTTATGTCGGTTTGTACCGGCCCTCAATATTTTCTAACAAATTGAAGATCCCGGCCAGGCATTTGCTAAGGAAGAATGACTAACGCAGTATGTTTTTTGTGAACGAACATAGCCTTTGTTTGTCCCACACATGAAAGTATAAACGTTCCACTTGCAGATATCTAGTCTCAACCCGGGGCCTTGTGGAACTTTCTGCCAAGGTTTCTTAAATGAACAAACAAACACCCCCTATACACCCTAACCAATCAGCTATAACATTAAAACCACTGACAGGTGACGTGAATAACACTAATTATCCTGTTCCAGTGGCACCTGTCAAGGGTGGGATATGTTAGGCGGCCAATGAACAGCCAGTTCGCAAAGTTGTCGTGTTGGAAGCAGGAAAAATGTGCAAGCTTAAGGATCTGAGCGAGTTTGACTAGTGCCAAATTATGATTGTTAGATGACTGGGTGAGAGCATCTTTAAAACAGCAGGTCTTGTGAGGTGTTCCCAGTATATAGGAGTTTTTACTGACAAAAAGTGGTTCAAGGAAGGACAACCAGTGAACCAGCAACACTGATGTGTGGGGAGTGAAGGCTAGCCCATCTGGTCTGATCCCAAAGATCAGCTGCTGAAAAAGTTAATGCTGGTAACTAGCCATTTTGGAAAAAATGTTGGACAGGTAATGCTAACATTTTTACCAGCATTTCTATCAACAACGTTATGAAAATATGCACTTATTCTGATGATCTGAAAATGCTTCATTAATGAGTTTTTAATTAAAAAAAAAGGTTTCTTTAATTATTTATTCTTTGGATTTACAGAAAATGCACTAGAACATGATATGTATCGTTACTGGATATGAAACTACTTATATTGGGGATATGAGATTTTGGTCATGCTGCACAGCCCTAGGTCGGAGCTGTCTGGGTGGCATAAGGGGGACGTGCACAATAGTAGGCAGGAGGTTTTAATGTTGTGGGTGATCTTGTGTGTATGTTTCCATTTAAAGCATCAGTTCATTCTGAATAATCTATTCATAATCCATAGATAGTCATATTCAGTTTCATGCTTCACATGACACATTTGTTGCGTCTTTGCAAATATTTCTATAAAGACATGAAAAGTGTTCTTTAAATGCCTCTGTCCTGAAGTGTTCTCTGTCTCGTTCTGTCCTTTGCTCTTTTAGTGTAATCCCAGCCCTGTATGAGATGATCCTGCTTGTTGCTGTTTTTGGTCTGAAGAAGAAGCCACTATGAATGCATCAGTGCTAACAAAATCTCCTTCATGGGATAACTGAGGATTAGGTTGCCAAGCAACAGGGTTATCTGTAGTCTGTATAAAATTAGAATATGAATAATTTCTAATTATTATTATTATTATTATTATTATGGTTCTGATGGAATGAACATCACGCTCTACGTGGACGTTAAGTGGTGAGAGGTTTATACTTTGTGTTTTATATGTTGCATCAATAATTTGTACTGCTTTTTCATACGTTTTGTAATAAAATATTTTTATTAGCAGAAAGTGCTGTAAGTTGTATAATAAGTGTTTCAGGATCTTTTCATACCTGACCATTTGCTTCATGTGAAATTAATCCAATCATGTTAACCCTAAACTTGTTTTCAACTGACCCAGAGATCCATTTTCAGCACCACGATATTTCACTGAAAACAGATTCCATGGACCATGGCATGCTTGGTTCGAGCATTTCAGAAACTGATGATCTGTAGGTATTTTCACATACAGCAGTGGTCACCAGCTGGTTTTCTGAAGATCTACCTCCATAAAGAGTTTAGCTCCAACCGTAATTGTGTCCACCTGGCCATCCAGTTGTTGCCCTGAGAAGTTCTTGATCGACTAAATGAATTGTGTTCGATTTTGCTTGGAGATGAAAGTCGCACGAACAGGACTGAACACTGCTCTAGAGTTTGGTGTGAAAACAGAAGTCAGAGACGAATTCCGACAAGATTAGCCACACTGGTTTAAGCTAACAAGAAATCTGCGGTAACTCGAATAACCACTCTTTACAACTGTGTTGAGCAGAAAGAATCTCAAAACACACAGCGCACCTTGAAGATTCTTCCTTCTGGAAGATTGCATAAAGACCCGAGGTTAGCCTCAGATTCCAGTTCTTGGCTGACAGGAACTCCTCAACAAGTCATTTCCTGCTACATAACTGCTGCTCACTTGATGTACTTTTATTTTTTGTTAAATATACAGTAGCATGAATGAGCAGATGTGCTCGTGGCGTTAAGAAAGTGGACTTTCTTTCTTCATAGAACCATGACGATCTCAGTCTTCAATATATGATGTAACATTGACACTTGGAATCTGAATCTGTTTTCACTTTACTTGTTACTTTGGTTAGCCACTCAGATCGGGTGCAAAACTTTTACTACATGTATAAGAAAGGCGTTAAGAAAGTGGACTACGTATCTATATGACCCGGTTATCATTGCAGTGTCTACCACAAGAGTGTGCCACAACTGTGTCTTATTAACATTCACTGAGTTGATGATTCAAGTGCTGCGGGCAACCTGTCTGAATGCTATGTGTTTGTGTTGCTAAATTGCACAAACGGAGCACTGGGTCTGACCTCAAAGCTGCTGTGTCACAGCTCTTCCTTGAACCTGCCACTGATTGTTCCTAAAGCAGCCCGTAGAGTCGTCCCTCATGCAGCGGTCCCTTTCCTGTCTCAGGAGAAACGGGGATAGGACAGAGAAAAGATTCATTTATATGTTTAAAGCTAGATCTAACACATAACCTGATCTGTTTTGTCATTTGAACTGTCATACCTAGCCAAGATCCTGTGTCCTATTCTTGTGATAAAAAAAAAGCCACTCTGTTTCCTCATCACCTGTTAGTGATGTTATACATATAGTAAACGTCTTGCACCCGATCTGACTGGCTAATCAAAGGAACACGTAAAGAGAAAACAGATTCAGATTCCAAATGGCAATGTGACATCATATATTGAAGACTGAGATCATCATGGTTCTATGAAGAACAGCCTAGGAGGGACTTTTTTTTTTTTTACTTTGACACAGTTATTATTATGTTACTTTAACTATAAGCCTAATTGACAGGTCACTTGAATGACAGGTTTAGTTCACATTTCCACTCACTCACTCAGCTTCTGCTGCTTAATCCTGTTCAGGGTTGCGGGGGGGAATTGGAGCCAATCCCAGCGTAAAAACGTTCCAACATTTATGCAAGGTGTCCCCAGTGTCAGCGCACTGTAACAGGAACGAGGAGTTTGTGATTTGTGGTTTCTTGGTGCTGCATTTTTTTAAACATAACAATAAAGAGAGAAAAAAGTAAAGTTGGTGAGGCAACGACTGTTTAAAGCTGCTGTAATGTAAGTGATGAGAGAAAATAACTTAGTCTCCTGGACTACAAGTGGCTTGGAAAACATGTCATGTCATTCATTAATAAACATAAAGCAGTACGTGTGGGCAAATCGCTGTGGTATAAGAAGAATAAAACACTTTGAGACATGATAATTATTCACATCCCTCTCATATCTGCCTGCATCACCCACCCCGGTGTGACTTTCTTGGTCATATACTGTATCTTCGAACAATATAAAGCAACCAGCACTTTTTGAAAGGGGCAACAAATCTCATCTCTCCTTTGGTGCCTCACATTTATGTACCCTGATCTTTCTTGAACAGATCAATACTTCCATTTTGAGGAAATCCTGCCCTCATATTCTCTAGATAGTCCAACCACTTGTCACAACTTAAATAACCCATACAAATCAATAAGCCAACTTGAGCCAAGAGGCGGCATGGTTGGCTCATTAATGAGCTCCAGTGAGTGTATATACACAGCCCATTTCCTTTGCTCCTCATGCACCTGTCCCCTCACATATTACGCACACTCATTTCTCTCTTCTTTGTTATTTCTGTCCGGCGCTTTGCTGTGACGCACCTCTGAATCTGACCCCTCCTCTCTCTGCATGTCTCACACTGAGACTTCTCTCCACCTTAGGCCAATTAGTGTCAACCAGACACTAACAACGTCAATGACCTCTGGCTTATAATTAAGGCCAACTGGAAGGAGCTAGGCATCCTGACAAAAAAGGCACATCTTGTGCCTGCGCAGGAGTGTTCTGCCATCAGCGCTGGAGTGTATTATTACACAGTGGGATGTTTGGAATGCGTTGACTGACTGCTTTGAGTGATTCGAGTGACTGTGTATTTTTTGTTTTTGTTTTAGAGTTATTAGCATGAAAGTGCAACAGGTTTCTTATTCCCAGTCACTTTTGTAGCAGGAGAATCGAAAAATTTCTTCCGTTTTGTGCTAATAACAATACTCACGTTGTGTAAAAATGCAATACGCACCTGCAACAGCCTTCTCCTAATCACTAGGGAAAGTGCACACTTTCTTCTGCATGTCAGCTTGCATTCTTAATCCTTCAACAAGGTCACAAAATAACTATATGGTGTAGCATTTTATATAAATACCACTGAGCGGGGCAGAATTCATGGGGAGGTTTGCACGAACAAGCTCGACCGGGGGAGGTGCGGGGGGTTTGGGGGTGTGCAGAATTATGGTTTTGTCACGTTTAGTGATATATAGAGATGGGTGCATATATGAAGAGCACCACTATATGATGCCCCCCTCCAATTCGGTGCCCTAGGCGGCCGCCTAAGTCACCCATGCCTAGCGCCGGCCCTGCCACTGACATACGGCTATCATCCCCTTTCGTCTTCCTGGCTGTTGTTGACATCACCCCTTGTCTACACCTTGGAGCTATCGGTATGAAAATGGGCTACAGACTCCCATCATCTCCTTGCATCTCTCAACAGCGGTCTGGATTTCATATTTCCGGAGCCATTCATGGCTACTAATTTGAGTTGGTTCCCATGATAGCTTGCCTGCCTCGTTTTTGCTCAATAAAGTACTGACCTCTCAGTCTCTTGCACTGAGGTTTTTGCTTTTCCTGCTCTCAGGTGACCTACAGGCCTGTGAATATTTGTCACCAGCATGGCTGAGCAGTTCACCGTCATCATAATGCATTATCCACGACTGAGTTCGTGAAGGTAGCTGGAACTCCAGGTCAAACCTTTATGCCCCATAATCTCCAGACTAGTTGGGCTGTCTAAAGGTGCTGAGTGGTCTCTCTCTCTATACCGCTATTGTCCACTGCTGAGCTCACAACCTTATGGACTGCAATGTTCCTTCAATGCTTCCACTATGTTTTCCTCATGTGTCACTGTCTAGCCAATGAATGAGCCTAATTAAAGTGCTGCTTACAGCTAACTCTACGTTGACTTCAGCACACTAGGGCTAGAAAAACTGGTACCATCAATCAGGTTATCTATGCTGTGGGTTTGATACGAGGGAGAATCAAACAGTAAAGGCAATTTTTAAATAAGGCAATAGCCTGGAGAGCAAAAGACAAAGCATGGTGTGGAGACATCCATCTTCTCCAGCGAAGAAAAAATTCAAAATCAGCCCTCCCCCAAGAAAATCATGTTAACATCCTTTTGGGACATGAAAGTTCCTATTCTGGTGCATTTCCAAGTGCATGGGCAAACAGTGCAAATTACTGTGCATTGCTGTGAAATGAACTTAAACCTGCAATTCACAGCAAAAGAAGAGGAATGCCATCCAAAACAGTCTTGCCGCATCATGACAATGCATGTCCGCATACAGCAGCAGGGACAGTGCAACAGCTTGGGTTCCAGCGTCTTCCACATCCTCCTTGCAGCCCGGATCTGGCCCAGGCCATTATCACATCTTCAGTCCACTGAAGGAGGGGCTGCACAGTCACAGATTCACCTCTGATGATGAAGTAAAGGAAGCGGTGTTCACCTGGCTTTGAGAGCAACCGAAAATCCCCTTCTTTGCAGGAATACAGAAGTTGCTCAATGATACAACAAATGCACTGACTTGCATGGGGATTATTTGGAAAAGTGAAATGTTCAGTTTCTCACAGCTACTTTTATTAAAGCTGTTAAATGTATTTTGCCTTACGTTTTGATTCCCCCTCATTTTTATATGGGATATGATCAAATATTGACACTTTTCTTGACTTTGGGTGCCAAAATTTGTCATTCATTTGAGACAATAGATCAATTCAGGGAGGACACTGCTAAAATGTTCCATCCACAAGCGAGAGCAGCAGTGGAAAGTTCTCCCATGCCAATTTGGGCTCATGAGCAGGACTCTGTTGTCTGAGCTACCACACAAAGAACTTGGCTACTCTGCTGGTATGAACCCATGTATGATGCCAAGCAAAAATGTATCTCCCTAACGGCACCTCATAAATAAGAATTACATGCCTTGGTGAGAAGCTCACCTTGTCCGTGTTGGTGGCCACATGACTCTTTTGGTTGAACCCAGGGTGTCCTTTCTACAGTCATATCACTTATATTTGTTAACATAAATTGACCTCACAGCATTCCAAGAAGAGGAACCTGTTGAGTGTTTTATGTTATGCCTAGTGCACCACAACGAGAAGACCCGAGGAACTCCCATGTCTAATTAGAGACTAGCCCACTGGGTGGTGGATGTCATCACCATGGCCTACAGGCAGCCTGTACATCCAACTCCCACCATGACATACCATTCAATAAGGAATGTTTCCCACCCTAGGGCATTACTTAAAGGCAGGCTGATCCAGGAAGTCCATATTACTTCTACCTGGGGGCCACCACGAGGGCATAGGTTATCCGGGTCAAGCTCACTGCCCCTGGCAGTTAGGATAAGTAAAACAGGGCAGCAATTATGCATGCTTTTATATATATATAAATATAATATATATACACACACACACCAGATAACCACCAGTGTTCCGTCATTTGGAACCAGTGCCAATCTGCTGTGAACTTGGCATGAAGATAAAAGAACAGGATGGCTGTATGACTATGTTATTCATATCAATACAGTCACATGGTAATTTTGTTTAAGGTCTATGCATGTACCCACACATGCACATGAAGGTATTCAGATGACTTTCATTGTTCCTGGGATTATCCAGTGTTCACAGAGCAACAGTTATGTAAGCATCCTATTAGAAAACAAGGCTAAACTGAACAGAGCTGTGAATTAATCAGTAAAAAGTCTCCATATATAACATTTTTATCCGATTTTCCACATAATCCAGAGCTATTTTACACCATATAAAAGGCCGGCGTATTCTTCAGTGTTGCATTGTGACGTGCTGATTATTTTTCTGCGATACCACACAATGAACAACAGGGTGCAGCAGTACGTGTGTTTATCTTACGACGTCTCCTTGCAGACCATTTGCATTTACTTGACAAGAGGAAATCAATCCATCTGAACCCTAAATGTTAATCAGCCCCGTGCCTCATCTGCAACCAAAATATTTCATGATAGGAATACATAAGCTACATAATGTGCAGCCTGCCTATCGAAAACTGTTTAAATCAGAAAAATCTGAATTGCTTAAGCCGATTATTTTGTCCCGAGTGCACTGTGCTACAGCATAATAAACACCATACTGCAGAACATTATCATACGTAGAGATCAAACATTTTAACACAATGTTGTGGACTTTCCTTTTATCGATTGGTGGAATAACTTTAATAGACAGACTGATAGACAGGAATACAGATACCAAAACAAATAGATGTGCCTCATGAGATTTAATGATATTTTGTCTTCTTCAAAAGCAGTACACTAAAATCATTACCTCTTAGTCTTGTTTGTGACTGTTTTGATTACTTTTCCTCCTCGGTTTGATGTAGTCCTCTCTATCACCCTTGTTGTCCGTCACGATTCTTGTTTCTTCCGAATGAACTAGCAGAGACTGATCTGGCGTATACAGTACAGTCTACATGTAAGGATTGTTATATTTGGCCCTGCTTCCCATTTTGGCGATGATGTATTATGCTTAGTGTGACTATTCTAATAAACACACTTGGGGTAATTAAGGCATGGATGGGCAGCAGATAGCGGTGGTCCGGGGACAGCGCCACACTATAAATCACAAAGTCCTGGTTCCGCCTTCTCAAGCGTGGCCGATCACACACGCCCAGAAAGCAATTCTGCCAACCTGCGTTTGCACATTTGTCTTCATCAGACGCTGGTTGTTTAGGGCCCGGCTGCATTCGTTGGTTCCCATGGTAATCAAGCAGGCCAAAGATATCAAATGTGTCCGTTTCAGTGTCAGTAACAGCATGACATTTGAGACAGGCTTGCAAATGAACGCCATTGTGAATGTAAATAAGCAGGTGTGATTGACCAAATGGAAAGGTGAGCTGGAAATTCGCTGGGCACTGAAGCGGGATGAGAGATTAATTCAATTATAGTGATTTCAACTATTTTTGGCACACGGGTTTATTTGACATGTTGACGCCCTCACTGTTTATAATGTAGAATTCATTTTTCTCCAGTTTCCAGGGGGAATTTAAGGCATTAGCTAGACAGATGTGTCAGTCATTTATTTATTTAGACACATCTCGTATGTCTTTATCTGTCTGGCCATCTGGAAACGTTAAAAAAAATGTTACTTTTGATTTTATATCTATATAATGGCACAAAAGTAACTATGAAGTGAATTGCGTGGACGGACGGAGAAGCTTAAAGGAAACCGCCACACAAGAGTGAAACCTGAGGTGAGGAACGTGGACTCCTCAGAACAGCCTGCGCTCATGTTTCCTAGACGTGTGCCTTGTACGGACAGCTGTCAATCACACACACCTGAGTCCTGCGAGAGAGAGAGAGAGAGAGAGAGAGAGAGAAAGAGAGAGAGAGAGAAAAGCCAGCAGGACAAAAAAGTGTGTTTGGGATGCATTTTTGTATTTGTGATTGAACTGTGCAGGGAGGATCTAGAGCGGCTCGGCCTCCGAGGGATAGAGAGGCAGAATCAGCCGCTGGAACAGGAGATTCAGTCAGACAGAACACGAGAGCCAGGAGCGGCCATGACACATGACGGACACTGAGAGGCCATGAGAGGTTGTTTTCTTCTCTTCCACAACATGTTATCTATTCTGATCAAGTAGTGCTGGAGCACTGAGACTGCGGGGCTGCAAATCCTTCAGAGTGAAGTTTTTCCACTGATCCAACGAGAACGACCCAAATGAAGAAGAGAACCTCACGCACCGTTGTATAACATTTGCCCTTGTTCACACCATCAGGCCTCCATGGCAGGTTCATCTGGGTAATCTTTGTGTCAGTTCCCATTGCTACATGCTGCTGAATGATGCCCATGTGCCAAAGTTATTTGATTGGTCTTTTCAAATTAAATCACAGCACAGTTCCTCTTAATCTGTAAGCAGTTTTAGTCCACAAGCTTAGATAAAGGCCTGAAATCAAATTCACTGCACATGCGGGCTCTTGGGAGAGACTTCAGGGGAGCCTTCTTGGAAACAATAGGAGAATGAAAGCAAACATGCATAAGAAAGCAGATAAATTGCCAGAGGAAAGGATGAAAACTTTGTTTTTGAAATAAAAAGAAGGATTGGAGGCTTTGACCTCTCGGAACTCGGATTAAAACAGGGAATTTTCATAAATTCATAACTAGATTAATTGCATATCTATCAGGTAAATTTTTTAAAGAACATGTTTAATGCAAATTAAAGCTTTGGGATGTAGGATTTTTGCCCTCTTTGGCAAACATCATGCTGCTGTTTTTTTTTTTCTCCCAAGTGGCACAGCAAAAAAGGGTTCGCCCTATAACCCGGCAGATCGTAAGTACGCTTCCCAATGATGCCAAAGTTATTCACTAGCCAACTGTGGACATCCATGAGCTCATCAGGGTAAATTGCACTTTTCTCTGAGTGTTCTGCATTGCCCTGTGATGCAGCATGAGCAGCAGAAAAAAAAGAGGCTTCCTGGTTTCACGTGTCTCGGTGGAAGCACGTGTTAGCCTTCACCCTCGCTGTTGTGTGATGCAGAGAGGTGACTGGTTTGTAGGAGCAAACTGGGGAGAAAATGGGCAAAAAGCTACAACTATGGAGGAATCTTCTGCAACATAGGTTATGTTGCATCCCAAACCACATTCTAAATCTGAGTATTACAGACACCATCGGTAAACTGATTTATTTCTTAGTATGTTACTATGCAATCTGGGATGCCACAGTATGAATATAAATGTGCCATAATTAACACCATTATCCATCATTTCATGCCAGAATAACTTGGGGGTGGATTTTTGGGGGTGGCCATACTAGTTTCAGACATGATCACATAGGATGTGGAGTTCTTCGCATAAGGAATTCTTCTTTTTTAATTAAAAATCCTAAACGCACTACCTTTCTTTTTTTTTTTTCTTATTCACTGCGTTATTTCATCACAAATGTCAAAATGCTTCAAAATGGCGAAAGGTAAAATGTGATTTGTGAAATCACTTTGATTTGGCCTTCTGGGGAAAAAAATAGTACAAAACTAAAAAAAGAAAACAGACTATCTGGATATTTTTCTGCTTCCTGTCCTTATAAGAAACCTTCTCATGAGCGCGTGTTTGAATTTCAAAGCAGAGGAACTCTTCCTGAGAGCCCTGATTCTTTCTGGAACTGTTTCATACACACTGCATCTTCATACACATTTTAAAACATGTTTGCATTTACACAGATTGGAAAATTGTATGCCTAGACATGCACGCATGCACGCACACGAACACACATGCACACACACAAGGTCTAGATCTCCACACACCTCGTCTTGAACGTCTGTATGAAAACAGACGGATGCAGACTGAATCCACAAAACTGTAGACCTGAATGTGATGTTTCCTCAAAGTCAGGTTATTATAAACTAAACTGAACTCTTCCACAAAAATATAAACTTTCAATCACTGACAATCAAAGCTATTTTTATAGGATTGACTGTCCAAATGCTGTTCTATGTGAGGATATTCCTAGGATATAAGCAGTTACTACTATTACTACTCACTCATCTTCTGCCACTTAATTAGGGGGTGGGTACCTGGAGCCAATCTTTGCGCAAGAGGCAGGGTACACCCTGGGCAGGTCACCAATCCACCGTAGCGCCAACACACAAAGATAGACAACCATTCACACCTACGGCCAATTTAGAGCAGCCAATTCGCCTAATCCCTTGTGCATGTCTTTGGAAACCCACATATGGACACAGGGAGAACATGCAAACTCCACACAGAAAGGAACCCAAGTCTACTCCAGGGATCGAACCCAGGACCTTATTGCGGTGAGGTGACAGTGCTAACCACCACACCACCGTGCCGCCCACTACTACTACTACTACTACTACAACTAATAATAATAATAATAGTGTGTGGTGACATGACAATGCATTGGGTAATGGGGTCACCTCACTGCTTGAGGGTTCAATCCTGATCTGTGTGGAGTTTCCCCACGTCCTCCCCATGTTCATGTGGGTTTCCTTTGGGTTCTCAGGTTTCCTCTCACTGTCCAAAAACATGTGCTGCAAAAAAAGGAATCTAGCAAGTTAAAATATCTTAAATATAGACCAGGGCGGCACGGTGGCTGAGTGGTTAGCACTGTCGCCTCACAGCGAGAAGGTCCTGGGTTCGAGCCCCGGGTTC
>JAQLOM010000015.1:4219282-4230678 GCA_030068315.1 Chrysichthys thysi
ACACCAGCCACGAGTCTTTTTAAAGGTAAAGTGCAGGTTATGTTGTTGTCAGGTGTGGTGGGGTTGAATAACAAGAACCAGAAACTTGGTCAGCACTGGAGAAAGCAAACATGGGAATAGTAAGGCTTGGCAAAAGCATGGAAAATTGCAACTAATGCTCCATGATCTTGGTGTGCTTGCGTGAGTCCTCCACAATCAGTCCCAATCCGGTACACCTGTCGCCACCCATGTGACGCTCTGTGGCATTGCGGAGGAAAACCAGGAAGTAGTCTTTAGCGGTGTGGGTTCTCTGACATGCACCGCTATTGGGAGTGCTCAGAACAGGTGCGCTGCACGCGCTCTCCGCACAGTTTTATGCATTTTTACTTTATGTTTTGCATTATATTTTGTCATTTTTATATAAATACTTGTGGGTTGTGACACGAATTATCTGAGTTTCCATTATTTCTTATGGGGAAATTCGCTTTGATGTACGAGTGCCTTGGATTACAAGCATGTCTGCGGAACGAATTATGCTCGCAAGCCGAGGTTCCACTGTATGGGGAAATTTCATAGATATACAGATACCAACTATAGTCCATCTGTTGCTTGTTTTTGAACACACCACTGCTGGGTTTAGAGTATCAGAGTATAACAGCACACATTGTGCTTCAAAAAAGATAAGCTGTATTGTACACCTACAAGGTGGATCAACAAGGTAGGTGTATGTACTAAAGTGGGCAGTAAGTGTACATAGTGTTTAAAACCGCTGCTGAGATTCTGGGTCTGATTCACTCGCACAAGCACCATACCCACTACCAAATTATGCATAGCTACAGATGAGCTGTAACTGCATGCCTACATAGGACACTTAATAAAAATGGCCAATGAACGTAACGGGAAAGTACGTGTATCTAACAAACTGCCTACTATGTATAGTTTATAATGTTTTTATTGCTGATTATAGGTATTGATAGCAAGCGTGTTGAAAATGTTGCCACTGAAATAAATATCAAATGAATAAATATCGGCATGCCTTCGAATAAATCGGTAAGTCTTCAAAAACTCTTGGTTTTTTTTTTATTTTTTTTATTTTTTTTTTTTTTTTTACAGTTACATTTTATGACTGTCTAATTAACAAATGCGTTTTCTACTTGATTATCACCTTAAAGGAGGTGCAGTAGGCATAAGCTGATATGACTGTCAAGGTGTGGACAAGCCAGTTTGCACATCAAGTAAATAAATAATGAATGTAAAATTGATGGCTTATTCATCCAGTTGTCTAGTCCCTTGACACTAATTAAAGACTAAAGGCAAGAAATGGACAGCAGGGAAAAAAGGTGTTTTATAAATCTACGGTGGATTTGAGAAATTGTACATCCTGTAAAATCAATAGCAATAAAGCCACCCCGACTTCCATTTGCTATGTTGAAGGGAAAATCTGAAGGTATCCTGACAGCCGTATATGCGAAATGTAAAAATATCTGTTTCTATTTAAATGGGGAATGAAAGGTGGAAAAGTGCTGTTTCTTTACTGTCAGCCGTTCTCTCTGGATGTGAGCGTCAGGTGCATCGTGTGAAGAGCTCAGAGTGAAAGCGCTTTAAAGAGGTCCTGTGGCCACCGCGCTCAGTTTAGTATTGTCATGCACATCCACTCCTCCTATTAAATCATTCATAACCCTTAGATTGGATCCTCTGCCCACCACCCCTGCCCCCTCTTCTGTATTTCATTGATTGCCCATTAATTATCTTTTCACTCAATTCAATTATTTAACCAGCTCCATCTATTTCAGACCCATCAGGTGGCTCTACTTCACTAGGCTTGATGGCCTTTGTGTCCTTATGACACACACACACACACACACACACACACACACACACACACACACACACACATATATACATACACATGAGGTCCTCGGGTTACAACAGGCTTGACATACGATGTTTAGAGTTTACATTGCTCATTCCCATAAAAAAATTTAAAAAATTGAGATACGAGTGTTTGGGTTTATGCCGTTAGCGTCGTACTTACGGACTACGTGAGCGAACTAGTTTGTGCTCGGCAGAAAAATATGCAGTATGAGTGAGGAAGTTGGCGAAGTTGACTGTTAAAAAAAAAAGTGCAGGTGTTCCCATTGTGTTGCTTTGTTTGGTGACATTTTGGCTCATATCATGGCTAAACTAAAGTCCAAGTGTTCAGATGGTAGTGCTTGGACGGAGAGGAAAGCCATCACGATGGAAGTGAAATTAGACATTGTAAAGAGATCAGAAAAGGGAGAAACAGCCACGGATATCGAATGTCAGTGTTCCTGTTCCTACAGTGCAGTGTACAGTGCAGGATATTTATGTCCTTTTTTCCTTTTTCTGTGGCTTAGTTGTGTTTTTATGTTCTAGATGATGATTGTACAACTGTGTTAGGATAGGGAAGTGACTTAGGCTAGGGTGTGTTTCGACTTACACCAAAATTCAGGTTACATCACTGTTGTAGGAACGGAACTGTGTCGTAACCTGAGGACCCCCTGTGTATATATATGTGTGTGTGTGTATATATATATTTGTCAGTTTTGACCTTGTGGGGACCACTTGCTGGTTTTTATAACAAAGAAATCCTTTTTTTTTTTCTCTTTAAAAAGCTAAAAGAGCCTAACGTTTTTACTTTGGTTACTGAGGTTAAGGTTAGGTTTAGGCATAGCATTAATTCACTGCATTAGTAGTCATATCAACAGAAGTTCTTCGTAAGGAAGTGTGTATAGTAAGTGCGTGGGTGTGTGTGTGTGTGTATGTGTGTGGCATTGGCTTCACCAGTATAATGTAATGTGAAAAAAAAAGCTTTGCTACAGAAACGGACAGCAAAACACCTCAGGCTATATCAGCGAAATAAATAGTAAATGAGTAAATAGCGCAGAATTTAAATTTGAAAGCACTCCCTGAATCTACATCTCTCCAGCCTCACACTGTGCACGAATAATAAAAAACTCAAGTGAATGATTTTGACAGATGCTGTGAGAATTGTATTCCCAGAGGTGTCATCTCAAAGGAGGCACCAAACTTCAGGGATTACAGGCGTCATGTTCATTTGTAAAGGGCTATATTTCTATATGAACAAAATGATCGTCCTGTAAGAGGGTTTCTATACAAGGATTAAAGCTGGAGGTAAACCGCAGCATAATTATACCGTCTGCGAAATGCTTTTATTTCACTTCGGGTAACAAGAAAGAGTTTTGTGCACGGTACCAGGTTTTTCCCTGCTTGCTTCGGTTCATGGAAAAACGTGTTGTATTGGAACAGATGAGACTGAGAACAATATGGCAGCCCGCTGGGTGGTCCTGGGGACCGCAGAGTACGAGTGTATTAAGAACCAAGCCAAAGAATAGACGCATTCACGTTGGTGGAAGCCCTGACGGGGAGGGAAGGCCGAGACGGACATGCTGTTTGACGGAAAGAGCAAGATTGATAGCTCAATTGAGACTTGTAGACAGTGGGCTGAGAGAATGGGCAGAGACAGATGGGGAAGCGGTCATGTTATGACTAGGCAGGTTAACAAGGTGTCTGGGAAAATAATAATAATTTTTTTTTGAAAAGTAACCAAGAAAAACCTAGACTACAGGTAGACGTTGGAGTTTGTTTACAAATTATGAATGTCGATAGACGTCAGGGAGTTAATTAAAGTAGGGAGTCTCTGATGGCTCCTCCTGGGTGT
Source organism: Chrysichthys thysi (assembly GCA_030068315.1). Lineage (NCBI taxonomy): Eukaryota > Metazoa > Chordata > Actinopteri > Siluriformes > Claroteidae > Chrysichthys > Chrysichthys thysi. The sequence goes on from JAQLOM010000015.1 coordinate 4,222,965, forward strand.
ATTCCGCATGCCGCTTCACCTGGTTCGGAGCTGCAGCGTGCATCTGGAAGAGCTGTCTGCGCCTCAGTCGTGATGGACAGTGAAAGCTGTTCTCAGAGGGACCCGGCCGTGTGGATGAGACAATTTGCTCGAAGTCGGACCCTAGCCATGGGAGGCTAAGAGCTCCCAAGAGTGTGCCTATGCTGCGACAGAGCTGTGTGCCTGCCAAAGACTGCTAATCCATTGCTTTAAGTAAATCTCGCTGGCATTTCAGCTCCTTCACGTGACCTTTCGGCCATAACACCCCCCCCATAGAGTTTCATGAGTTACGAGACTGAAATCAGTGTATCGGTCACAATTTGACACTGGTCAAAATGTAAATAGTATTGACGGACAGGGGGTGTAAAAGTCACAAGCAGACATGTGCTAGAAATAGATTGAGCTGCGTGGAATTCTAATTGCACGCTGAGGTCTCCACCTCATTTGGTTTCGGTTTGTATTTACAGTATGACTGGTAAGACGGAAGGGAAGAAGTAGTTATGTCGGTGATCACACGCTGGAAAAAACATCTCGTGCTCATTTGTTGGCTGTGTCTCGGCACCTGCTGCAGCTGAAGTGAATTAATTAGCACGCATTAGAGCAACATGGGTAGTTAGTGCTGCAACACTATCACTTCAGAACTACCTCTTTTGCTTGCTCACGTGCAAGGCTACCTCAGTAATCAAAGGAACATGACTTGCTCAGTCAGATTTGCTTTGTGCATTTTCTCCTTTTCCTCTCGTGTGCGGTGAGGACGATTTTACCATCTGTGGTTATTCTCACGCAGAGGTTACATAACCATTATTTGAAGTCGGTTCTCTGATGATGGAGTAACGGCAGATGAAAGATGTGGAAACATGAAAAGATTTGTTCAGCAGCGATGACAGTACGAGCGTTAGAGGTGGCATCTTTATTGTTCTAGCATGGTCAGAATAATGAGATGGGTTTTTTCCCCAGCATCTCTTTCTTAATGCTAATGTGGATTTGATTCACAATACAGCAGCGGGATTATATGTCATCTCTGGCTAAACGGGAACGTTTTTTTTTTCACCCTCATCATTAACTTCCCCGGTGCTGTTAATCTTTTAATTCATGGTCCCATGGCTCTGCTATGTATCTCCGAATCCAGGGAATAAAGTAGACTAATACGCATTTTATCCTCTTTCATTTACCCATTCGTTTTTTCCCCCCCTTCCACTGTCATACACTCCTTTAATAGACCACCAAAAGGTCAAGCTTTCTTGCACTCTAGTGTAATAAATGCCATCGCCTGTCTGTTAATGACTGTAATAAATGTCTCCTCAAGCAGCGTCACAGACATGATACAGTTGAGGTATAATGAGTGGCTGTGGTGAGTTGACATTCTGTAATGACCAAATATATTCAACTGGAATCACACTAATGAATGAAGAACTGATAATCATCTAGGAGTAGGCATTCCTGCCGTCTGATTATCCTTATGCACAATTTGTAACGCTGACCATAGTCATCTACCCCATAAGTGGTCATGATGTCTTACGGATGGTGTATTCTTGATCCATAAATATAAAACGCCAGCCCAATTAAGCCGTAATTCTTTGAACAAGTCAAGTGATTGCTTGTCTCGCTTTAATCTTGCACACCCCATAAGGGACACCAAAGCTATTCAATAAATGTTCCATTTCCAACCCTTTGGCTTCCCCTCTCCCTCTGCTGCTATGCACTTGGTCCCTTAGGTAAGTTTAAGAGCTAGTTTTCCATTGTCTCCGCTCTAAGAGGCCTGTATATCACACAGAATGAATCCTGTCAGTTTTATTACCGCTGGAGCACAGCAGCAACTGATAAAAACAAGACTTCATATACCCTCACATCTCTTTGGTCTTACAAAATAGCCTCGCTTGATCAGTCTGTTATCCCTACCCCCTCCTGGTCTTCCTCCCTCACTCTCTCTCTCTCTCGCTCTCTCTCTCGCCATCTCTCTCTGTCTCTCTCACTCCCCGTCTTCTCTCGCCTTGTCTGTTGTCTGCCTCTTGCTTCACATCTCTGCTTGTGTGTAAAATGCCAATGCAGCTGCGCCCCTCTTTCTCGCCCTTCCTCCCTCCCTCCTGTTCGTTCGTTTAATGGTGCCCCTGTAATGAAAGGCGCTGGCAGAACAAGCCCCCGGCAGGCCCGAGGGTCCTTGCTCACAGCCAGAGCCGAGATCAAGTCAGTGTGGTGTTTCACAAGCAGCTCGCTCCTGTGTCAATATCCATCTCCGCTCCAGTCCACAGTAATCCTGTAGCATCGCCCGCTTACTCACCCCCCCCCCCAACAATTCACTTATATTTGATAAATGCTGAAACACACCGAATGAGCAAAAAAGTATGTTTTGCCCGCAGGATGGTTGATCCAGATGCCTGCTGCTAGTCTGAAGCACACAACATAACCCATCCTGAATGTACAGCCCTGTAATCGATGAGGGCACAGAAACAGGCTTAAATGTCCTGCGCTGGGTGTTGGCTAATTAAAGTGACCACTTGCATTTTGGTATTGAGCGTGGAAGTATGCCTGAGGGAGAGAGGGGCCCTTTTCACCGTTCGGCAGTCTTAATGAGTGCAACGACATGCACTTGACGTCGATGAAGCCAGGCCGTCAATGTCAAACACATACGCACACGCACATATACCGATGACACATTTTCTATATTCGGTGTGTCCGCTGACAGCGTTTCAACATTTTTGAAGTCGTGCCCACAGTCGAAAACTGCATGTCCACGGTCAGTGGTTTGCTACCGTTCCATTTGATCAATCTGTTTAAATAACAAATTAAACCGATTGCGAAAAGGAAATTTTTAAAATCACACACACACACAAAAAAAAAACAGTAATCAGTGATACGTAACTTACTGGCAGCGCACTCCATAGTCACTTTACAAACTATCGACCGAGCTGTTTTGCAGCCAGAGTCTGTAGCAAAGTGCTAATAGAGTGTGTCTGTTACATTATTACAGTGAGCACAAAGTTCGCCACGTAAATAAGTAAGTAAGCAAAGTTTATTTATAAAGCACCTTTCGCAGACAAGGAGTCACAAGGCGCTGTACACAATAGATAAATAGTAAAACCAAAGTACGTGATCAAAAATAAATAAGACAGAGAAACAAATCGCATACATTAGTTAAAACAGGATGGAAAATTGACAGTGCTAGATGAAACAGAATAGAATAAAATAACCATATAAAATAAGTAAAACAATAAAATCAAGCACAAAACTGAATCAGTGCAGTTCTTACCTGTTTTTTTAAAAGATTCCAAAGAATCGGCCAAACGAACGTGGAGCGGAAGGTTATTCCAAAGCCTCGGTGTGACAGACTGAAAGGCTCTGTCCCCCCTGGTCTTCGGTCTCGTACGAGGAACCGCTTATATGTTTTGAGCCTGGGGCCGAAGAGAGCGTGTAGCTGGATATTTAAAGAATAGTTGGGACAGATAAATAGGAGCTTGTCTATTTAGTGCTTTTTATGTAATTACCAGGATTTTAAAACCAATCCTAAAATCTACCAAGAGCCAATGTCAAGAATATAAAACAGGGGTGATATGGGCTCGTTTCCTAGAACGCGTTAATAACCCAGCTGCAGCATTTTGTATAAAATTGTAAATGTGAAAGTGATGACTTATCGAAGCCGGTAAACAAGGCATTACAATAATCTAAGTGCGATGAAATAAAAGCACGAACAATTTTCTCCAGTTCAGCTGATGAAACCAATGGAGGAAATTTGGAAATATTCCTCAAATGAAAAAAACAAGAATGTGAAACTGATTTAACATGCGAGTCAAAACCCAGAGAGGAATCAAATATTACTCCAAGATTTCGAATGCTGGACTTGGCGGCACTACAGAAAGAAGCAAATGACTTATTAATCTCTGAATATCATCCAGGTGAAGCAATAATCATTGTCTCAGTTTTGCATAATCGGGTGCTGAACAAACACAGCCCTGGCCATTTTCCCCTTCCGCTTTGTACGCGCTAGTGTTTTCCCATTATCTGTCTGTGTATTGCACAATTGCATACCTAACAAAGGCGCACGTGTCCCTTTAATCGGTCTCAGTCAGAAGTGCGTTCATTCTCTGTACAGTAACCTCCTCCCCGCCCATCTTCCTCTTCACTTCTTTAACGCCAGAAGTTGACTCATGCAAGGTTAGTACAAGTTTTTGTATAATTAAAGATTGTTCAAACTTTGATTTTTTTTCCCGTGCTTAAAACTCATTAAAAAATTGTTCACAGCATTTTTTCGTTGTGTTTCTCTGCATTTTTGCCCTATAAGCTTCATTATGGGTCCCAAGAAAGTAGAAATGGTAGTGAGTGTAAGAAGCCTAAGCGTATAACAGTTGAAATAAAGAAAGAAATAATCATTAAACATAAGAACCCCCACCATGTTCCTCCGCCACTGCTTCACACGTTTCATGGCACAAACCTTAAGTTCCGGTCAAGCCCTCGTGGTGTGAACGTGTTCAATGCATTTTTTCGTTGTGTTTCTCTGCATTTTTGCTCTATAACCCTTCATTATGGGTCCCAAGAAAGTAGAAATGGTAGTGAGTATAAGAAGCCTAAGCATATAACTAAGGTTATATTCATTTTATTCTATGTTTTATTGTCTCACATAAACCCATGATACACTTTAAAAACATATTTTGTGGGCCTGAAACACATTAATTGTATTTACATTCATTTCAGTGGGAAAAATTGATTCGGGTCACGAACAGAGTCTCAGAACGAATTAAGTTTGTGACCAGAGGTTCCACTGTATATATATATATATAAAAAAATACATATTTTCATTTTTATCTCAATCACTGTATTGGCTCTGGGTTAGCCTATATAATATGCAATCTAACGATGCAGAATTTTCATGAGTATTCAAGCCAAGAGCTCTCTGTGAGTGGTTTGATAAATTGCACTATTGCAAAGTATTACAACTTATAGCCAATACTCTAATATGACACAGCATGTATTCACCAGTTTTAATAAATTCTGTAGTATTATGTGAAACCGAATATACATGTTCTGAGTCTCTGCTGTTATTTTGCTACCAAAAAACGGCACCTGGTTAAACGTGTATGTGCTTTCATGAAGGCCAAGATATATAGTGACCAATTAATCCGAATGGCTGTCTCTTGGTATATATTTTTCCCAGAGTGCGCCTGTTAGGGAAGCTTGTCTGCGAAGCTTGACAGGGATTGAGTGGTGACACCGTAGTTAGTCATTGAGCAAAGCACTTGACAAATTGATGGCTGGGATCTGGCAACGGATACGCCAGTTTCTCTTTTAAAGCTCAATTAATTATGTGCAGCATTCTTTAGAAAGGTTAGAACTGACTGTCCAGGATTAATCTCCCATTTAGGAAATGAATAGATGCACTTTCATGGTAAGAAAACCACCACAGTCGTTTGAGCTGAATATGAAACTCGGTGAAACATGGGTGTGTCTTCAGGTTCCTTTTAAAGCTCTCTGTAGGGAAGGCAATTAAATGTTTTCACCTGAAAAACGTAACTGAGTCAGACGAATCACGTCACATGGCATCATGCCAAACGAAGATGAAGTTTTGACAGCGGTATGGCAGCTATCTGAACCTTCTTAATTGTAGAGTCTATTCAAGTGCATATGTCTGTGTGTCTACATGACTAAGCCCAATTTAAAATGTTAACAAACAATAGATCCACTCCCGCAGGTCGATACGGCAGATCCTTGATGCAGAATTTAAATAAGTCCGTGCGTGTGGCGTGCAGCTTCTGAAAGATGGGCACAGGATGTGTTTCTCAATTCAACAGGTCGATACTGGAAAGAGATACAGTGTGTGTTTACACACCTCCATAGCGAGCCTTATTCCACAGGTTGGACCATACGAGCAAATCGATACCAGAGAGTATGGAAGTAGCCACGATCCATTTAGCTTCGCCAGCCTTGCTGTCAGGCAGTTCACAAAACCACACAGGAGGAGAGAACCTAGAACACAAATAATAAGCCAATTTACAGCAACATGTAAAAGAGAAACCAACGGACGAAGAGAGATACGACTCGTGAACACTGTGCACGTGATTCTGATCGTGGAATCGTATTATTTCTTGTTCATCTTTAGACGATTTAAAAATACGCACTTAAAAATAACAAGCAGTTGTTCAACATGTAAGACTATATACAATAATATAATCACTTATTATTATTATTATTATTATTATTATTATTACTTCAATATATTGTAATCATCCTAAACTTTTTAAATTTAAGTAGGTATTGACCAGGCAACATTAAATAATTAGCTAACTAAATAAATAAATGTACAAATAGCTGCAGAGTCCCTGGTTCAATCCTGAGCACAGTTGACAGGGAGTATGGCTTTTTGTTCGTCCACACCACTGCCAATAACATGCTGTTATGAGGAGTAAGCTAAACTGCTCCAGGTATAAATGATTATGCAAATGTGTGTGGTTGTCCATGGGATGGGTTGGCGTCCCATTGGGGATGTTTTGGACTTAACCTCACTTCCAGGTTTCCTGGGATAGGCTCCAGATCCACTAAGACCCCAACCAAGATAAACTAGATAATAAAGATGAATTAAATAAGTTGGACATAATTGGACATATGTAAATCGTTAGGTAAGACGTTAGGTGTGGGTTTAGCATGAAGACGTTTAGCATGAAGACATTAGGTACGGGTTTAGCTTGGAGATGTTTAGCATGAAGACGTTAGGTACGGCCTTATCATGGAGACGTTAAGTACAGGTTTAGCATGGAGACATTTAACATGAAGACGTTAGGTACGGCCTTATCATGGAGACGTTAAGTACAGGTTTAGCATGGAGACATTTAACATGAAGACGTTAGGTACGGGTTTAGCATGGAGATGTTTAGCATGAAGACGTTAGGTACGGCCTTAGCATGGAGACGTTAAGTACAGGTTTAGCATGGAGGCATTTAACATGAAGACGTTAGGTACGGGTTTAGCATGAAGACATTAGGTATGGCTTTAGCATGGAGATGTTTAGCATGAAGACATTAGGTACGGGTTAAGCATGGAGACATTTAGCATGGCATGAAGACTTTAGTTAAGGGTCTAGCATGGAGATGTTAGGTGTGGGTGTAGCATGAAGAAATTAGGTATGGGTTTAGCATGGAGATGTTGGGTGTGGGTTTAGCATGGAGACATTTTGCATGAAGACGTTATGTATGGGTTTAGCATGAAGACTTTAGGTAAGGGTCTAGCATGGAGATGTTAGGTGTGGGTGCAGCATGAAGAAATTAGGTATGGGTTTAGCATGGAGATGTTGGGTGTGGGTTTAGCATGGAGACATTTTGCATGAAGACGTTATGTACGGGTTTAGCATGAAAACTTTAGGTAAGGGTTTAGCATGGAGACGTTAGGTATGGGTAGCACGAAGAAATTAGGTACGAGTTTAGCATGGAGATTAGGGCTGCCACAAACGATTATTTTGATAGTCGACTAGTCACCAATTATTTTTTACGATTAGTCGATTAGTCGACTAAACATTGTACCCGGCGCACGCACCCCCCCTCCCCCGGCTCGCAACAGTCTGCCACCGGGACTGCATCCATTGGACATGAAACGTACAGCTTATTGCACCAACGAGCATCTGCTCTTATATAACTGTTATTAGCTTACAGCTTGAAGTGTTTAAGGTATGTGCTAACTAAAAATAAAGACAAGATGATAGTTTATTAAACTTTTA
>JAQLOM010000015.1:4241077-4256331 GCA_030068315.1 Chrysichthys thysi
TCACATCTACAACACGTCACACAGTGTGCCTTTCATTATTAATCACATTTAAATCTCTAGATTACGCAGACTTTTAACCTCTCTTAAAAATGACCTAAAATAAAGCAGCATGCTTGTTTCTGATCAAGAAAATTTTCCCCAGGTTTCAGTAGTTATAAAATTACATCATTATGTATAGTAGGCAAATAATTTGCAGATTCGGAGACCCATTCACGTACAAGACACCATGCAGAAAAAAGGCTGGGAGACAAGGTCATATTTTGACAGATATCCATCTGACACACATTGTGTGGATTAAAATGTTGGTTAAAATTGAAGCACGTTTCTAATGAACGACTTCCAAATTCCTTTCTGCTCAGATTTGTCTTTGAATCATCTAATAGTCCTTCAGTTCTAACCTGACTGACTTGCCCTGTGTCTCTTCACTGCCACTGCTGTAACTTTTGGCCCATATGGCATGTTGTAAATAGGAACCACCCCCCAACAATCCTCATTCATACCAGAGAAAGGCAACAGTGAGGGATAATCACTATCTCCTACTCAGCCAGAGCTTAAGGGTTTCACCAGGTCTATAGGATTTAAGAGAAAGGTTAGAGAAGTTCCTCCAGGTTTTCCTCTACAACAGGTCAGGATTAGAGAACAGTACAGAGAACAGTCTGTATAGCCCAGCTGTCAATCATCAGGGAAAAGAGAAAGAGCAGCAAAAACATTATAGCAACTCGCTCCCACTGGATGGTTAGTAAAAGAAGCAGCCGCACCGCTTTGAAAGCTTTGGGAGAATGTACAGCTGTTATTGTCTCAATTAATACAACTTACTTAATGTGCCACATGCTTGAACAAATGCCTCCAGTGACACATGACAAGTTTCCAAATGAGACAATCACAGTGCATTTACTTTGAAAGACTTTTGGCTTCCAATTCCATTAAACCACATTGCCTTGAACTTTTAGATATACATACGCGAGACCTAGATAGATAGGTGACATCCTTGAGGGCTGTGTCCCAACCTCCACGTTAAGTGGTAATGGGTGGTTGTTTGGCTGTACTTCTTTCAGGCACAAAACAGCTTGGTTTTAGAGGATACACCATATTGCCAAAAGTTTGTGGACACCTGACTGTCACACCCATTGTGCTTGTGACGTTTCATTCAAGATTTAGTCCCCATCTGCTGTTGTAATAACCATTCTTCTGGGAAAGCCTTCCACTAGATTTTAAGGATGTCTGACAATTCAGCCACAAGTGCACTGGTTAGACAGATATTAAGCGAGGAGGCCTGGGGTAGAGTCGGTGGTCCAGTTCATTCCATAGATTTAAGAGCCACTGAAGCACTTCCAATCCAAACTTGGCAAACCACGTCTTCATTGAGCTCATGGTGTGCACAAAGGATTGGGCCCCTTCCTGTTCCAGTGCAGGGAAACTAATTCTACAGCATACAAAGACATTGTATATAATTGCTTGCTTCCAAGTTTGTTTCCAAAGTTTGGGGAAGGCCCACATATGGATTTGACTGTCAGGTGTCTACAAACATTAGCCCTCATTATGTAAATGATCCCCTGAATTAGCATTGTATTTATTGTAAAAAAAATAAAATAAAATAAATAAAGTTTTAAAAAAATCCCTCACAATATAACCAAGTAAGGCTTACTCATTTGTAAAGGGATGGAAAAAACATCAAGCTTTCTAACCCATCTAGTGTACATTAGGATGGCTAATGGAAGAGATCAAATTGGGTATTAAATATTTGATGATAAAATTGGGCCACCACCAGCACTAAACTTTATTTTAATATATTTTATTTAATGTAGAACAGTCTAGCATCTTCATCTATGCTACCACTTGCGAACTAGTTTAGCACACTCAGTAACCACTACCAAAACATAACACAAAAAAAATAGGGAAGGGAAGGGAAGCCTACTGTCAAGTGGATATCCTTAAGTTGCTTTAACATGACTAGTTGTGCTGGTTTGTTGCATAACAGAAAAGTAAGGTTAATTTTCATGTTTATTAGCACTGTATTACAGGTACAACACATAATGTGATCACCTTCATAACATCTACATGAATCTTAAAAAGCATTACAGAAAACTCAGTAACCCAAAGACGACACACACACACACCCACATTATATAACAAACCCCAAAAAAAAACAAAAAAAAAACAAACAAACAAAAAAAATTACTTATAAACAAAAGTTTGGTAGAAGCAGCTGTGCCCCCTGTGTCACCTATCTAGGTCTCTGATACGTATACATATGTTTGGACTGCTTGTGGCATTGTGCAGCATGAATATAAACCAGCCTTGTGGCCATCACAGTGCTGGGCCAGATGCATGCAGAGAGCATGCCACAGCCAGGGGCACCAGAATGAGCTGCTGCACAATCATAAGTGTAACACCACGAGTCAAAACCTCCACACTATCACCAGTTTGAACCAGACCCTTGAAATACAGACACGTCATGCCTCACAGAAATCCTGTACAAGAAAAAACCCTGCACTTTAGGGATTAGAAACTGTCCGACCCTTCCAGATTATTTTAATAACACCTGAACTATTTCCAACGTGGTTATAAGATCACATTTAAAATTTCCAATAGGCTGTAGCACTAATGATATCCTGTGCAGGCATGCGTGCTTGTACAAAGCAACGAGTCTGGATCGAAGGGTCTCGTTGTATACGTGTTGATGGCAGGAGGAGGACGTACTCCTGAGATGGCTCTCAGCCAGACATGATCTGACGAACGAAAGCTGCGAGAGATCAGTCAAGGTTATGACATGTAGCCTACTAACAAAAAAACACATGACAATGCTTAACTCTTTAAGTATTATGCATTCATACAGACACACAGAAAGGACCATAATGCAGGACAGAATGCACATGAAATTCCTTCTGGTCAAAACACCAGGTTTAGGGTTTCGTTACATTTTACCCAGCTCTTTACCTTCATAATTGATGCAGCCATTGGCATCCTCATGTCCAGCCAGGAGTGTTTCTACCTCATCCTCGGTCATTTTTTCTCCTAAAGAAAAAGAAAAATCAAATGTCATTTATTAAAAATAAAATATAAATTTGCTGAAATATTTGATCAGCATTAATGAATACATGCTCCAACAAGGGGGATTAAGATCGAATAAGTAGGGGTGTAACAATGCATGCTGACCACAATTTAAATTGATTTACCATTCTGGTTTCAGTTCTCAGAATATTTTGAACAAAATTTTAACGAAGAAAAAGGATGACTGAAGAGACTCCCTTTTATTTCTGAATCATAAACAATGCAAAGCAGAGTTTTTGTCTGTATAAAACAAAATAAGTAAAAAATTGCTATGAGATTTAACACCGTAAACAAAATGCATTATAGGTTCACCATATCTTAAAAATATTACACATTAAGAATATTATATAATAATACATTTTATATATAGCTGCCTTTCACAACACTCAAGGACACCGCACAAGTTTACAAAAAATAAGAACAGACAGTATAAAACAAACACAGTAAAGAATACAAGAGAACAGTGGAGATTAAATATAATATGCAATTTTAAGTGAGTGAGCTTTGAGACTGGATTTAAAAGTAGTTAATAATTCTGATGTCTAGAGGTAAAGAATTCCAAAGTTATATAATCTAATATATAATAGAATGAATATATAAATATATAAAATGATGTATATAAATAATGAGCTCTGTAGCAGTGCCTGAGGCATCAGTTTAATTGAGGGAAGGGGGGAGCAAAAAAAAGAAAAGAAAAAAAAAAAAAAAGCCAGAGTCATCCATTGGCCTTCTTGACTGTAACAATGCAGGCCTGGTGCCCTTTGTAAGCTACTGAAGAGGTCTTTGTATTAGTTATAATGTGGTTGTGTAACCATGCAACCTACAATAACGCGAGTCGGCTGTGGTACTTCAGAGCCATCGGTCAGCATTCACAGGCCAATTTATCCTTCTGCATTGAATCCACAGAGTACCACGTATCGTCCGCCGTAGCAATATGTACCTCTTTAAAAGAAATCTTCATGTCACTGTGACACAGAATGGCTCCACAGTGATCGGTTGGCTTGCTGGCGTCACATTTCCGCCTACGCGTTGCTAGCTACTCCTTCCTCGTGGCGAAAATCAAAAATATACTCGTGACACTGTGCTAATCTACGTATATAACACATGAGGCCCTATAGTGAATGTAGATCATTCTAATGGCCAGTTTAATCCTACCTCTAATCCTGTGGATTTAAACGGTACTTACACTGATGTGCTCGGAGCTGCTCCTGTTGCGGAATGCTGGTGAGTTAAAACACTTCAGAAAGGCCTTCAGTGACAATGGGTTCCAATTAATCACAAGAGGCTTCTTTACCCCTGATAAATTAGTTTCAAAACAACATTGTGCTCATGTTTTCTGTTTATTATTCCTACATTGAAACCCAGAACTCGTATTTACCTCATTCTGTGCATAAAAGCAGGAAATTCTGGTGCGTTTCATGTCTTTGTGTCACATTTTTGCATGCTACCAATCTGCCATTATAAAATGCCAACACTGTCTGCTGAAAGCATCTGAAGCCATCCTTCCTGCCCATCAGTTATTTTGCATGTGCATGGCCAACCCACAAAAGGGGAGACTATAAAATGGCAGGTGTTTAGAGAGAAAGAGAGAGAGGTTTAAACAGAGGGTGAGAGATTGACAGAAGAGGCTTGATACTTGTGGCAGCTTCAACTTCTAACGTCAAAACTGAGAAACCACAGGACTGCACTCATGGTATTGATACTGTTTATGGAAGAAATGACAGAAGGATCACAATCCAACAAAATTTCTGGTTCCATTATTGCCAAGAAAAAGAAAGAAAGAAAGAAAAAAGAAAAAAGCTTAAACCTTTAAAAGTAAATGCATCATAAAGCAATACATCAAGAAAAGAAGGGAGGAGGAAAAATGACTATGTGGCTTTTTGACCATCTGTGGACACTGGTGCTTTGAATTGTAGAAAGCCTTTTCATGGAACTAAACAGAAAGTTACCTTAGCTGGAACTGTTAAATTATTCATAAGTTTCCTTTGGATAAAAAAAATAAAAATAAATAAAAATCAATCAACTTCCGTGCAACATGTTTCCCTTTATATTGTATTGCTGTCTTGTGTTATAATGTAGGTACAGCTTAAGAAGGGTGATCAGCTTGCATCAAGAGATTCACTAAATATTGCATGTTGTGCTGCTTTATTCTGACAGGGCTCTAGATATGTGGGACAGCGTTATATAATCTGTTCTAAAGAGAAGGTCAGCTTACCCAGCGTGGTGAGGACGTGGCGAAGCTCGGCGCCCATTACTGTACCGTTGCCTTCCTTGTCAAAGACTCGCAGCCCCTCCACAAAGTCCTCAAACGATCCCTGGTCTTTGTTCTTAGCAATGGCCTGGAGCATGGGCAGGAACTGCTCAAAGTCCAGCATTTTGGTGTTCATCTCTGGAAGACAGAATGTGACTGTGATGCTGCTATTATAGCATTTAAACCCTTACAGATCTCTTACAGCATCAGTGTTTCTCTCCCTCTCTTTGTTTGTTTATTTTTATAACAATAATGGCCAGAGTGCTGGCTTTTTATCCCTTACCCTCAGCCTTGGGGTTGCCTAGAACCTTGAGCACCTCAGCGTTGACTGGGTTCTGGCCGAGGGCCCGCATCACGTCCCCACACTGACTGTAGCAGATCCTCCCATCTCCCGTCCGATCAAATAAGAGGAAGGCCTCTTTGAATTCTGGATGTGAGAGAGAGAAGACAGGACTCAATAAGCAGTAGGGACGAACATAGCAGAAACAAAGTAAAGAGACGGGTGATGACAAGACGAATGACATGCAAAAAGAAAAAAGAAAGAAAGAAAAAAAAAAGAGCCCTTCAAAGGAGAAAAGAGGAATCATTTCTTTTAACAAGACTGTACTATTAAGTAATATTTAAAAAGACATGCGTTGCATAATAGCCAGTTAATAGGAGTAAAGTGATCACAACAAACAAAAACGCAGAGCGAGACTCTGGGTAAACAGTGGTGTAACCAGAGTACAAAGAAACACTGAACCAGCCATCAATATTAATGTTCTTCCAGCCTGCCTCAGCACTTTCTATTCACACTAGATGATGCAGAATAAATGACTACTGAAGAATGCATGCATGTATTTTGAACCCCATCGAGACTAAACCAAACCGTGCATTAAAATGTACCAAGAAGAAGGTACGCTTCTCCATCATAAGATATAATACCCATCTCATACAAGTTAAAGGTTCACAGTGTAGGATTTATGGGGATCGATTAGCAGAAACGGAGTATAATATTCTTAAGTGGGTACTCGTTAGTTCACAATTACCTTTAAGAAAAAAAAACAAACAAACAAAAAAAAAAAAACCTCATTCTTACCACATGGATTAAAATTTGCCTGAAGTGAACCTAAAATACGTCATCTAAAATAAAAAAACAAACAAACAAACATCCAGACCCCCCCACACAAAATGCTTAATAATTCTGTGACCCCAAGACCACATCGTGATACCCACACAAACACGTACATGGACAACAGATTATGTGCACGGCTCTAATTTCTCACCATACAAAAACTTTTTTTTGTCTGTACAATCTTGTACGCAACACTGAATAACAACAAACACTAAAAGCACACGCCTTGACAAAGTTGAGCGACGGCATGCTCGTATGATGATAATCATGACAATGACGGAATTCTTCGGTTTAACACACCTCTCACGCTGCACAATGGGACACGATCATTCGCCATTTAAATAACGATGAATGTACAGACTGCCCAAATATCATCTTTATAACTCTGATTTACTCACAGACAGCTCACAGCTTTTTTCCTTCTTTCTTTCTCTCTTTTTTTTAAGAAGCAAAAGTCACAAACTTTCAATATGAGCAGTGTTAATGATGCACAAATCATTCAGGCAGGATATCCACATCTACGCTTTTTCAACTGGAAACGAAGATCAAAACCTGGTACAGTAATCCCCCGCTATATTGCAGTTCACATTTTGCGTCCTTGGCTATTTGCAGATTTTTATTTAGAATATATCTAATTTTTTTTTTTTTACAGATAGTGTAACACATACTTACAGTACCTTAAATATAAGTTCAGGCTTCGCTAGCATAGTATACAGCACATTACAGTAGTCGCTAGAAATGTGACGTTTCTATGAAGCCAACACAAAATTCACCTCGCTATATGCTCGCAAATGTTTTCTTTGTGTGTTTAATTGTGTCTAGAATGTGTTAAAGAGTGCAGGAGGATCATTTAGGGCTTAAACTAATAATAAATAAATAAATAAATATATTTTTTTGAAGCACTTGGGGGTGGCGTCTGTGTATCGTGGATTTTTGTCTTTCGTGGGAAGTTTTGGATCGTAACTCCCACGAAAAACGAGGGATTACTGTATTCAGAAAAACATTAAGAGTGCTTCTCTGTAAAACTGAACATTAGAATTTATATACCTCCTGGTTGACATCTTACAGGTGGACAATGTTTGTAAAGCTCATTTTTTGGACGTGAATATAAACTCCAGTGCTAGATTACACCGCCTTGTCCAGTTTAACCTCAATTCATAATTTATTAAAAAGGTCAGCACACTGATAACCCTGCAGTATCGAGCACCACCTGAGCGCACCGCCGCACCATTTCTGGCATCCCAAGTTAAATATAAGCAATTACCTGTGGTAATAGTAAACATTAGATATTTCTGTATTAAACCAAAAGTTCAGTCATATTTTAATTGTTGTTGTCTGCTGTCAGTCTGTTGACATTTAATGCCCCGATTCTTTTTGTGATTACATTTGATTAACTCCGAACATGATGGCCTCTTTGTCTGAACAAACAGTTATATACTGGATGTTATATTTCATAACACACGCACAAGACGGCACACACATTCTATTAGTTTCAAATGCAAGTTAAAATCAACCATACCTGTCCTGCATGTTGGTGATTAACAGTTTAATAATCATTACTGAATGTTGGTGATTAACAGTTTAGTGGGTTTAATAACAAGCAGAACGGCAATGATCCTTCTAGACTACTGGGGGTCCCACACACATCGGAAGTCAATTCTATTTATTTATTTTTTTTTTACAAAACATCTACATAAATTTCTATTTTTTTTGTAAGAGCACACCGCATTATCTCTTTCGCTCACGCTAAACTCATGTTAACACATCCGGTGTTACGCATCTCACTGCACTTTAAGTGCATTCCTTTAAATGATCTTTATTACTGCAGCCACGAGAATGACTCCAATACATTCTTCTGTTAAGTATGAAAAACTTGGGAAGACGTTTTGCCGAAACAGCTTTAATTTCCTCACCGCACATAGACCTTTGTCTCCCTGTATCGTTTTACATAAGCCTTGAAAACCTCGTCCAATACAAGAACCTCCCAACATGCTGCATTCAAAAAACCTCAATGTAGGAAAACAAGCAAGTATTGCCTTATTAGTAATGATTAGCATTATCAGTTAAAACGCCTGATGAGCTCCAAGGAACCCAAGTCGATCTTTTCTGTTCTTACTCAGCAGCAGGGTACTAAAGTTCAGCGTAGCTGCCTGGGACGGCCCTCCACGAATACCTCGGCTGTTCTGCACTGCGCTTCCTGCTTGCTGGAATGCGGCCGTTCCCCAACAGCCTGGAAACTTTCTCTTTAACCATATAAGGAGCTGGACAGAATGGGAACAGGGGACCAGGGTTACGACGTTATGTTAACCATCTTTAAAGTCAAACAAACCAGACAAGGGATGAACCTGACTGATCGGGGCACCTAAAAAGGCCACGGTTTCCTTTTCAGAGCTCGGGCCTGGAAACTCGCATACCTGGCCTTAATCTCAACTGCATTTCTGCAACTCCAAGGAGAACTTGGGTAAGATCACGAATCGAAAATTGAAGCTCAATGCACCACGTAAGATCACGGATCATTTCGGAGCGAACGTGCAAGTCGGGTTGATTCACGCACACATTTCGGCGACGACACAACAGAACAGGCTGTTTCCTGTGGGACACACCCTGACATGTTCAAGCCAGACCCACACAGGACTTCCTAAACAGCACCAAAAACCACTTCCCTGATCTTCAAACTCTGACACTTCACTCATCGAGTTACTGCTTCATGCACACGACATTAAACCTGCACTGGGTCTTGAGAGGTCACATGCAAGCAAACAAACAAACAAACAAAAACAAACAAGCTTGTAGTACTTGCACTTAAACCTGTGCTGTGCTGGACCTTCAGAGCACTCACCATGGATTTGCTCCAAGTTAAACTCAATCTGGAGATTCGCACAGATGCAAGAGAAGGAGAGAGGAAGAAAATAATACAGCAATAAGGAAAGATGGGAAGATTTGTTTGCTCGGATGTAACTAAGGAGTGCAAGAAGAAGCAGGTGATGATGGAGCTACTAGGCTAGGGAAATGAAGAGGGAAAAGGCTTCACGTTACAGATTAAAAAAGGAATAAAACACACACACACACACATGCAGCTTTGGAGATTACATCATTGCGGATAAACTCACCAAGGATTTGGTCTTCTGTGAAGTCGCACTGTTTAAAGATAAAGCGTTAGGAGGCGGAGTAAACAAACACTAATACTAAACAGAGACAGAGAGCGGGGAGAAAGAAAAACGGCTTTGGAATTCAAATTAGCTAAAAAAAGCTAACGCGCGCGACGAACGTTCGGCGTTGACTAACCGTAAAAAAATTAAATTAACTTATATATATTTTTATTATTATTATTACATAACTTTTTTTAATTACAGAGTACAATTATATATACATTAAAAATAATAAATAAATTAAAAAATGAACACTACTTTTACAAACATTACGTTAGCTAACTGAAATCATCGCTAGCTAGTTAGTTAGTTATTTACTTAGCAATGACACGCTAACTCACAAATATTTCAAACATCCCATGGTTTGTCTTAAACCAACTCATTTAACCCGGACGCTGTGACTCGGAAAGCATACCATAGCTGCACGGAGAAGTGGAGCAGGCTGCTGGTGTCTGCGAGCAGGGTGGAGGAATCCAGCGTCTACGCGGACTTTTAGCTCTCAGACGAGGAAGGAAGAGCGCCAAGTCGCGTGCCAAAAGCTAATCTGTATACGCTAAACTGATATTCATATAACAGCAAGCGAAGGATGCGGGTTAATGCGGATGACTGTTAGATCTGGAGGCGTACGTGCGTGCGGGGCAACGTCATCGCGTTGTACGTACGTGCGTGCGGGGCAACGTCATCGCGTTGTACGCGCTTACGCTACATTGCAGCGTATGGTCGTACGGCTAATGCTAGCACGCTAGGTTTGGGTGAAGAACCAACCATGGGTGTGATGCTAATCATACTGAGGTGTGCAAAACACAGTTAAACATACAGTGTACAAAATAAATAAATAATAATAATAACTGTGATTTTATAGTCATTATAATATAAAATCACAGTTAATTAAAAGGAAAAAAAGAAAAGAAAATCTCCTGTGTGAAGTACGATGCTGTAATATCTTACATAAGTATCATTTTATTTTGCACATAAATAATCCAGAACATTTGTGTTATTTGTCTGACCCTTAAAGAAAAGCAATTTACTCCCGATACAGGGACACAACTGAGTTGACAGCTAAGGGTGTTCCCTAAAGGACCCAGGCCCTTCCCAGAATTCAGTTTGTTGTGCTGAAAGCTCTCTGCAACAAAATGTCTACAGATGCAATTCATGTCTATGTTCTTTCCTAAACCCGTCTTCATCTACACGTCACACATGGAAGCTTTGAATAAACTATGCCTGCTGTCTTTTCTTTCTTTCGCGGCTGCCCTCCATGTGGCCGAGGCCAGTGTGCACCCGTTACGATGAAATGTCCATACGAAAACAGAATCGATCAGTCGAAAAACTTTAAAATGTAGATATTTTCCCAAAATGTCTTTAACGTCATGTTGCAGTTTAAGATCTGCAGCCTAGGGTGTTGCCAGTTTTCGGAATATTGATGGAAACTCACTACCTGGCAGAGAGGATTCTGGGAAGGGTGAGCCACCCAACCCCTTCAAGGATCCAGCACTTTGGTCATGAGTTGAACCCACAACCTTCTGCTCTGTGACTCAAAAGCCTTAACCACGAAGCCACACCAGCTAGCTTACTATGACTCAGCGTACTCTTTTAGGGCAAATTAAAGGTCCACTATGTTTTTTTTTTCAGGGAATCTATTAGCAAAAACGGAGTATATGTTCCATAATATACTTATGGAGATCATAAGTATGTTTTCATTAGTGTATAGTTAGCTGTAACTGTGAATCGTGTTTTTGTAAGCTAAGAATGAGCCTTTTCTATCTACATAGGGTGCGGATCCACTTCTACTGAGCTGCCATGCCGCACCGTGTCAGCTGCACAGAACTGCACAGAACCTCTACAGAGCACTAACTAGGTTTCACATTTCACAAGTGCCTCACTAGATACAAGCGTGAATGTGGAAGGAAGCAGAGTTAGTAGGACAAAGGCGAAGAAAGGAAGAACAAATTAGATGGATCTTGCTAGCTACCTGAATTTAGAAAAAATGGAAGATCATACCTATTATTTAGCATGGAAAAAACAAGGGAGTGCAAATACAAGTCCTTGAAAGTACGCTACGGGCACCTGATGGCCACCGAACATTCTGATACATGCTTGGAAAGGGATGGGCATAGGTTGAATCCTACATAGTAGACCTTTAAGTTAGTGATGGATACGGTTAAATCAATGTAAGCTAGTCAAATTAGTTGTGTTGGCTCAGGGGTTAAGGCTTTGCATTACATATGTTGCAATAAAATCTATAGTTAGATTTTTACAGTGTGCAGTTTATGAACGAATGAAGCCATTGTCGCAACGTTGCCAGCACTCAGTTGTCTAGAATGTCATTGTATGCTGTAACATTATGAATTCTCTTCACCACAACTAAAAGGCCCAAATCTTTTCCAGCATGACAATGCCCTTGTGCACAAAGCCAACTTCATGAAGACAGGATTTGCGAAGAATGATGTTTAAGATCTCAACTGGCCCAAGCCTTGACCTCAACCCCAGTGAACACTTTTGTGCTGAACTGGAATGTGACTGTGCCCTAGGCCTTCTCACCCAACATCAGAACCTGACCTCAATAACGCTCTTAAAAAAGCCTTCCCAGAAGAGTGGAGGTTATGTCAGAAAAAGAGGGACCATTTGCATTTTAATGCCCTTAATTTTAGAACAGCTATGATAGTCGGGTGTTCATATACTTTTGGCCACACAGTGTATGAATGTTGCGTTAATTATCACAGGAAATTTTGATGTGTGAGTTGCAAACGTTCAAACTGACTGTCACTTACCAGTGTGAAAGATACACAGGTACACCCTAATGAAGCTACCACTCAGGTGACAAGCAACTGTACGGTATAGTGTCCTAATGTACATTCTGAGAGTGTATGGTGTTTAATTAAAGTCTGTCTGCCACATTCACTGAAATCCAAATCAATTCCAATCAATTCCATGCTTAAAATGTGGGAAAATGTATTAATGAATGCAAAAGAAAGCTTACTAGAGGATGCATGGCATACAGCAAATTCCTGATGCGTTTTGAATGTTTTTGCGCAATGATGAAGACGAGCACATTTTAAAGCTTACCTGAAATCTGACTAAAACAATTCACATCATGTTTTAAGAATACACTCCCCATCATATTTCATTATTAACATCCGAGCCTTAAGAAATTAAGTCTGAACACACATAAGGAAAGAAATTATACCTGTTAATTTCACTATAAGGCCATTTCATGCTGAAGCTGGTAATGTATCTGGGAACATACCATGTATATTAGACAACCTCCTTTGCCTGTGTCCTATTTCTGGATCTCGATATAGCACTACTATTCTCTCAAGATATGGGGGCTGGGTTGACACAGATTTCTAAATGCCTTGGAGAAACAAATTAAGATAGCAAGATAGCTAAAAAAAAATAGTTCTCTGATATATTTCTAAAAAAAAAAAAAAGACCACATGGAAAAAAAAGACACGGAGATTAATGCTGCCAGGCAACACTTATGATATTCTCAAATGATTTTATGTCTTATACAGGTTTATCCGTTTATACTTACTGCTAAGAAGATGACTGAAGATGACTGGCCTAATTTATTATTGAGTTTAACTGTATCAGAAAACATTATAACATAAGCCAAGCTAAAAACTATGGAAATGCTGGATTTTAACCTGATTGTTGCAGGATCATCACTTACCTCCAGAGTACTGGGATCAAAAGGGGACTCAGAGGGGCGCAGCAGCCGAGGCTTGAGCTCAGGAACCGGTTTTGGGGGTGTTGGGGTCGAGGCAGAACAAGGGAAAGGAGGTCCAAGTCTTGGTAACGTTCCGCCTGATGGAGACTTCTTTATTGATGGTTCTCTTTTTGGTGCCATTTTAAAAAAAATAATAACTGGATATCTGAACCTCTCACTATCTGTTAGTGTGGTTTTGTACAGGGATGAGAGAGAGTAAAAGAGAATCTGTGTCAGATGCACTGCATCCTCAGAAAGAGGGAGGGAAAGAGAGAGAGAGAGAGAGAGAGAGAGAGAGAGAGAGAGAGGATCAGTGATAAGGAGGACACTGTGCGTGTGTGAAAAGTGTAGGAGTGTGTGAAGAGAACAGAGAGAGTGTGTAGGTGTGTTCATGACTCTCGGCTTGTTTTCATATACATAAGTCACGTCGCATCCATGTGTAGGTGTCTGTCTGGAAGAGAGAGGTGGAGAAATCAAAAAATCCTGAGCCAGAGATATTAATAAATTCTCTATTTTTATGCCATTGCATTTTTGGAGTAATAGGTACTTCTTTGGTCTGCCAAGCATCCTTCCTAAGCTGACAGGTATAACTAAAACACATAGCAAGGAAATCACAGTCATCTGTAATAATATATGAGTGAGAATCAAAAGGGAGAGGCACATTTCATTTAACGGCTTTAATAGACATATCTGTGAGACATCGAAAATATCACTTTTAGGCATAGTTCCATATAAGACCCCACATTTGTTGTATCGTTCACCTAGCTTCTGGATTCCCACAGAGAAGAAGTTTTTCGGCTGCTCCCGAAGCCAAGTGAGCACTGCTTCCTTTACTTCATCATCAGAGGTGAATCTGTGACCGCGCAGCGCCTCCTTCAGCGTTTTTTCATTGTGTTTCTCTGCATTCACCAAAGATGTGATAATGGCTTGGCACCACCTCAAGAGGACAGCATTCCTCTTCTTTTGCTGCGAATTGCAGGTTTAGGTTCATTTCGCAGCAATGAACAGTAGTTTGCACTGTTTGCCCATGTGCTTTTGCCATTGTTGCAAATGCGGATTTTTTTTTTTTGCTGGTTTTCTGTGTGTTCTTTGGTTTCCTCTCATGTCCCAAAAACATGTCAGTATGTATACAGTATTTAAGAAATTGACCGGGTGACCATTCCGTTCCACCGATCAGCCAACAGGGGACCAAACTAAGCATCATCCCTGAATCTATTGAAATTGAAATGGCTGTTAGAAAAAGGCTGATTAATTAAAAACAATAACACATACACTGTGCAGTACTGTTCCCATATTGTATGAAATGTATGAAGGCCTCTCCTAAATGCTGATAAAGCTCCTATGTACAACTATGTAAAAGCAAAGTTGTTAACATTATATTCAGTGGAATAACAGCAAAGACTTTCATCAATCATACTGCCCGAGCAAGTGTTTTCTTCATTTGTCACACATCAAATGTGAGACAAATCTTCACATGGATAGCACATAAGTACAGAAGAACCTCTGGTGACAAACACCTCCGAGGACGAACAAATCGGTTCTCGAGCAAAAAATTCACTAAAATGTTGCATCTGGTCATGACCACATAATCAGGTGCTGAACAAACACAGCCCCAGCCATTTCTCCCTTCTGTTTTGTACGTGCCAGTGTTTTCCCATTTTCTGTTTGCGTATTACACAATTGTGTATTCCATACTTAACAAAGACCCATGTGTCCCTTTAATCGGTCTCGGTCAGACGTGCCTTCATTGGCTGTACAGTAACCTCCTCCCCGCCTCCCCTCCCTCCTCACTTCCTTAACGTCAGAAGTGTACTCATGCAAGGTTCGTTTTCTTGGATGTTTACAGTAAGTTTTTGTATAATTAAGGATTTTTCAAACTTTGATTTTTTTTCTGTGCATTAAAAATTGTTCACAGCATTTTTTCGTTGTGTTTCTCTGCATTTTTGCTCTATAAGCTTCATTACGGGTCCCAAGAAAGTGGAA
>JAQLOM010000015.1:4276079-4289389 GCA_030068315.1 Chrysichthys thysi
CCGACGGTCCACTGTACATTACATAGCACAACTGCTTTTTTTTCTTCTGCCAACATATTTATATCACTGCAATCAAGCCAAGAGCCACTGATTGTGCTCTGCTTTGTGTTGATATTGGTGAATATGAAGGTTCTTCAACTTCGAATAAAAAGAAGGGTAATGGAGTGTGAAGGTGGTTTGGAAAAGCGGCAGAACAAGTGTTTGTGTGTGTGTTAGCGTGCATGCATTATTTATTTGAGGCATTTCTAAAAGAAGGGCAGGCTGTTGTGCATGAAGTGGAGCCCGTTCACAGACAGCTCTATAGGTTTGTCTTTTCCAGCCCCGGCACGGCGAGAGAAGTGAAGGAGGAAAAAAAAAAAAAAGGAGCGATTGTTTGTTAGCGGGCGCCACTGGTCCATTGTAAGTGCAGCCTGTTCTTTCTCTTGACCTTCGACCTGCATTGTTGGGAAGCCGCTCGTTCGGGGAGCTGAGACAGCTGGGCGAGCTACAGGGGGCTGACAGACAGCTGAGTCACAGAGAGAGAGAGAGAGAGAGAGAGAGAGAGAGAGAGAGAGAGAGAGAGAGAGAGGATGCAGTATGCAAAACAGGGAGGTAAATGAATTCTGTTCCAAGTCCTCTCCCCTTTTCAGCAGCTCAGTTTCCTCTCATCCCCAGCACTGAACACATAACTCCACATGGCCAGAGACGGAAAGAGGCAGACAGGTGTGCAAAGAGACAGGAAGAAGTGTTGGTACAGAGCATGGCTAACTAGCCAACTGGGTTTTCATTCCCTGTTAATAGGGAAGTTTCAGTTTATAAAAAAGGACATATGATAGGACAGTTCTAAAAAAAAAAAAATAATAAAACGGGATAAAATCATGCGAAGGCAAACGAATGTGATGCTCCAAGCCACCTAAGATTTGCAATGCTGAGCTCCATCCATCTATTATCTTTACCGCAATAAGGGTTCCAGGGAAGCTGGAACCAATCCTAGCTGACTTCAGGTGAGAGGTGGGGTACACCCTGGACAGGTCGCCAATCTGTCACAGGGTTAACGCAGGGACGGACAGCCATTCCCACTCACGGTCATACCTATGGGTGATTTAGAGAAGTCACTTGACCCAAGCTGCATGTCTTTAGACTGTGGGAGGAAACCAGAGCACCCAGAGGAAACCCATAGAGGCACTGGGAGAGCATGCAAACAAGACGCACAATCTTCTTGCTGTGCAGCGACAGTGCTAACCACTGGACCACCATACCACCCGATTTTGTGCTCACTTTTTTGGGAAAGTTCTGAAGTTAGCAGCACATACAGTAGCTGGACCACACTGTGAATAAATTAGATGATTTGTTGTGGAAGTAAAGAGGTAGCTCAGTGGTTAAGGATCTTAGTTATCACTGAGCAAGGCCCTTAAAATCATCTGTTTATTTCATTTAGGTTTAATTTTTCTATAATTAAACTTATTTTAATTTTATTCTATGCTTTATTGCCACTCATAAACCCATAATACACTTTAAAAACATGTTTTTGAGGCCTGAAACACATTCATTGTATTTACATTCATTTCAATGGGAAAAATGTATTCGGGTCACGAACAAACCAGGTCACAAACAGAGGATCGGAACGAATTAAGTTTGTGAGCCGAGGGTCCACTGTGTACATTTTCCTTTTTCTGTGGCTTACTTGTGTTTTAATGTTCTAGATACTGATTTTACAACTGTGTTAGGATAGGAAAGTGACTTAGGTTAGGGTGTGTTTCGACTTAATACTATAAAATAGTATTAAACTAATACTAGTAATTATACTAAAATAGTATTAAAGTAGTAAAAAACTGCAAAATACTATACAGACAAAGTTTGTATAAACAAGCTTTAAAATCAATATTTGGTATGACCACTGGTATTCTTCAACACACCCTGAACTCTCTTAGGTAAGCTTTCTTATCATTCCTTTAAGTAGTCTTCTCAAAGGACATTCCAAAGCTCTTCTTTGGACGTTGGCTGCTGTTTGTTCTGTTCTCTGTCAAGATGATCTCACGCTGCTTCAGTAATGTTGAGATCCCAGCTTTGGGGAGGCTAATCTGCAACTGATAGAGCTCCATCGAGGCTTTTTTTTTTTTTTTTTTTTAATTTAGCGAGGTATGCCGGAAGCCTGTTGAACTATTCCTTAAGCCTACATTAAAAAAGTCCAAGAAAGTTTGACTCCTTGGAATTAAAATATGAAAACGTGAAAAGACTTTTTTTTGCACAACACTGTATATACATGAATATTACACTATTCTTCCACACGTGATTTCATTACTAACACTAAAGTAAATACAAACCAACAAAACAAAAAACAAAAAAACAATTCCACTAGCTTGAATTGTGTAGCGTGAGCATGATCCAAATACATTATTATATCTTGCAAAGAAGATAAGAGGTCGACAATAAATGCATATCATACGCATAATGTAAACTCTATTCTGGGCCATATGACAAGATGAAATATGACAGTTAGGGATTTACATAACGCCATTAAGAAAAAACAAACAAAAGCAGTGTTTCCCTACCTGAAACTCACTTAGTAAAAGGCATTCTACGATTACTGAAGCATTTTTTCAATGGTCTTTTCATAGTTAAAGACAAAAGAGCAGTGGCATGTGTGGCACTCTCACCAGAGTAGATGGAGAAGCCTGTAAGCGATCAGCTGCTCTCTGACTGTGCTGACACGAGCGCTCAAAAGCTGATGGGAACGGAAACGTGTCGCGCTGACTGAGGTTCTGCCCTGTGGCCGCGTCCCAGGGGAGCTGCTGCCATCACCGTGACCTCTGCCTGCAGCACCGTCTCTCACACAGTTCACATAGTTTCGGAAATATTAGGATGGAGACTGACCAACCAAGGAAACCAACAAAAAATAAAAGGTGAAATTAAATATACAGACAATTGGCATTAACTATGTAAATTATATGCTACCGTCTTCACAGTCATCAGATCTCTATGCTGTAAAACATCATCATCAAATGCGATTTGAGGGAATAGCTTTGGGAAGAATGGTGACCAACACTCGTGCAGAGACTTCTACAGTTTGTGCCAATGCGTATCAAAGCTAGGCCAACACCTTACACACTTCACCTTACACACATTTCATGTTGTTTCATAATCTTTGATTCAGCACTAATCAGTATATCAGTATAAAAACAAACGTGCACGAGGATGTGATACGCTCATGACATTTTGTTTATTACTTAAAGGGGCTGTCTTCCCCTTCCCAGAATCCACTGCGCCACGTAGCGAGCCACCATTTTCAGTGTCCCTGAAATTCCCGAAATAATTCGCCAACATCCCAGGCCATAGATCTTACACTTGAACGGGAAATTGAAGATATTTTGCCTCTGTATGTACATTTTAAATTCTTTCAACTGATCTGTACGGTTTTCGTGCAGTTATTCTGTAGGTAATGGATCCAGATTCGGTCTCAACAGTCTTTCAGGTGGCCTTGAAGAAAAGAAATGAAAAGGCATGTTTTCTTCAAAGCTTCCACATATGTGACCCATGCTGGCATAATGAGTCGGAATGCGCATAGGCTAATTATGAGCTAAGAGGCAAAACATGGTTTTGGTTGAAATGAGATTTTCATAAAGCCTTCATTTATTGATCCCCATGATAAAACAACAAGAAAACATCCCAAACTAATTTTATTTGAAGGTTTTTGTTCATTATGTTCATTCGTATGTCTTCATTAATTAGTCCTTTGTCGTAATATTCCATGATAAATCCGTGTTTTTCACCACACGTGGGAAAATCCTCCTACCCATGTTTGGTATCTTTGTGAAGTGTAGTTCCTCTACTTCCTGATAATACACATGGAATTCCCGATGATGCTTTTATGAACCAATGGGAAGTGAATTTCCAAACCCCGTTAGACGTGGTTGACTTCAGTTGGATGTAACTCGGTCATTTTTTGTCTGATTTCAACAAACCATGCCTCATTTTGAAGGTCTTTAGATGGACAATGTGGAAGTGACAATAACTCACTTTTGAAAATTTCCTCATTCCGACTCATTCCGCCAGCACGGGTCACATGAGACACGTGAAGTTCAAGATGGATTTCGAAGGGAGCAGTAACAGTGAATTTGCGGACATTTTGCTGCACAGAGAGCTAGCAGAGTAGCGCCCCCTTGCTTTCGAACAAAAACAGCTCACTGGATTCTGGGAAGAGTCAGCCAGACTGTTTAATGCCTTATAAACCACCTCATCAACTGTCCTCTGTTTATCTGTAGGATCAGGTGCAACATGAAAGACGTTCTTCTTCTATAAAACCATAAACCGTATAAGATTTAAAAATTTTTATTTTTAGTGTTAGTGGACGCAAATTATAATGCAGGAAAAACCAAAGTTTTTTTTCTTAGCCCACTGATAGTTCTTGGATTATTATTTTTTGAAACTGCATAGGTTGTATACGATTATGTTATTAGCAAAAAAAAAAAAGTCTTCATAGCCTTGTAGTTATGTACGTAATAATGAAATGATATAAAATGAAATAACACTCATTTCATTTATCTACATTACATTTTAATTGCAAAAATCTAAAAAATAACTATAGATTTGAATTCTGCCCCTGTTGCCAATGTCTGTTTTATCTGTACTCTATGAAGCACTTTGAAATTAGTAAAACAAAATTAATTAATTTAGTTCCTTGTTATTGTGATGCAAGTCTGTTAAAAGTTAAGAGAAGAACCCACACCCCCCTCCAAAAAACCCCAAAAACCCTTTAAGATCTACAGAGCACAGGAATCTCAGCTCTCCCTCGCACCCCATATACTTGACGACAAAAACACCATATTCGAACTCAAATGTATTGTTAGAACCCAACGTTCCTGCATGTGTGGTCATCAGAAAACCTTTCCTTCCCCTCAGCCTTCAACACAAACGTATAATAACGCAGATATTTGGTTTGTACATGAAAAAGACATTTCAGAAGGCATAATGTCCTCATGACGCCTGGTTCCCTTCCTGGAGTCTCTTTTGTTCCGGTGAACAGACAGAATGGGAGTTGTGGTTTAAAAAAAAAAAAAAAAAAAGTGAATGCGAGATGAAGAACGAATGACTGGACATTAAAGTGCAGTCTCAAACCTTTCGTTCTTTTCTCCCTCACTTTTTTTTTTGTCTCTCTGTGGCACTAATCCACTGGGCAAACAACACGAACTCCCAGTAAATGAAAGGTCCTGATCCACAGGGGCGAGATGAGGGATAAAGCATCGTGATTAAGATTGTATTAATGGGGCCATAGGAGGCTGGAAGGCTTTAATCAGTGGTTGTGCTGCCTTAATCCCTTGCCTTTAAGCTGCTGCTAACACTGTGATCCTCCCTCCTCCTCGGTCACTCGCACTCCCACACACTCGGGGAAAAAGGATGGCCAAGGTGCCAGAGCAGGAGCCCAGTGAAATCGAGATGGAGTGAGTGAGACCCCGGGAGCAGCTGCGAGGAGAAACGAGGGAGATGTGGGGCCCGAGGGAAGAGGAGCTTTGGGAAAGAAAGACAAAGAGAGGCAGAAATAAAAGAATAAGGACACGGAGTGACAGGGGAAAAGAAACACGACAAAGCGTGTGATGATGATTCACGTCCATGTCACCTTTCTTCACATTTTCAAGAATTGGTTTTGTCTTGCTCACAATTAGGCCAAAATACGAAAATCCTCCAAATCTACGATCTGACCAACGACGCAAGCTGTTTATTGTTCCAAATGATCTAGTCACAGCAGTTCACAAGTAATAAACCAGGTGGGGGCATTTTTTTAATGTTTTATTTTTAAATTCAAGGGATGTTTTCGGATGAAAGTTAGAAAAGAATAAAGACCACGCAGTGCAGTGCGATATTGTGAGGTGAGGCTAAAAGGTTGAGTCCAGGCCGTGAACGCAGGCCCCTGTCAGAGTGCTAGGGTGTCAGAGTTAAAGAGCTTCTAATGGGACGGGGATTCTGTCGTGTTTACCCTGCCTCCCCCCCCCCTCCACACGCCCACTGCATTGTAGATGTGGCCCAGCTTTGAGCCTCTACAATGGCTGGAGAGGAGGGACAGATGGATGGAGGCACAAAAAGAAGGCAAGGTAGGAGGGCCGGGCTGTGTGAGAGAGGGAGTCGTCCGGCCTGCTCACGCTGCTCACCGTGCAATGAAATGGAGAAATAAAGAGAAAGCGATGGAAAGGAAAGAAAGAAATGGAAAAAGGGGAGGGCAAGAGGTCGCAGTGGGATTTGGTGCACTATAGATTATAGTCCACGCACACTATGGAATACAGTATCGGCCTAGATTTGCCTGGAGCGGGTGAAATAATGAGAATGATAATGAGCTCACGGTCACCTGGAAAAGTTGATGGATTGGCTCTAGACTTCGCAATCGACGCACACACATATTCTGACACACATGACTATTTTGCACATCCGAGGGCGATCAAGCAGATCGGTCGATTGCACAGCAATGCACATGGAGTTAAGACAAACAGATTTCAAGAGTTGATAACAATGGAAAGAGTGTGGGCTCATAAGAAAATGGGTTGCCCTTTATAGAAAACGATTCACCAGGGTTTCACATGGGATTATGTGAACTCACGTGAGAAGATGCATTTCAGTGTGGTGCCTTGAATGAGAAAAAATAAAACCACGTGAAAATAAGTGAATCGTGAAAAATATTCCCAATAAAAATAAAAGTGAGCCTGCAGGGCTTCTTTTTTTAAAAGCTCTTCAGAGCAATAAACATAGACGGGCTTTTTGCTAGTCCGTATTGAAAAAATTGATCCACATTGACGTTTGGCAGGTCATTAAATATTTACCCCACCACCAAAGATAGAGATTTCTGGTAAATAATTCACTATTCTGCAATAGGTTAAATGCATGAACAACAGGCCAAAACACTTGGCTCCATTTCTCCATTTTGAAAAAAGCAAACTCACAGAAAATGTTACCTACTGCCACTTTATGAAACACAAAAAATAAAATAAAAAATAAAAGTCACAACTCAAGTGCTCAGCCTTCACTCAGGGGCCTCATGTGCTCTTGTGAGTTTAACCCCACACCTCCAGGTGAGGCCCTCATCATTAATTTGCGCCACATGTAATAAGCACTGAATGGCTTTGATTATGGGGTTGGGTGGCGTGGGGGGCGATGCCGAGCGGAGGTGAGGGAGATGGGGAAAGGCCCCTCCAGTGTAAGATGAGTAGAGCTGAGGGATTGAGAGGGAGGACCCGCACGCAGCAACAGATGGGCCCCAATGGTGCTCTCAGGTTGTAAACTTTCTGTTGGGAACATCTGTCCGTTTGTCCATATGCCACACACTTGCTCGACCAAA
This sequence comes from Chrysichthys thysi, assembly GCA_030068315.1. NCBI lineage: Eukaryota > Metazoa > Chordata > Actinopteri > Siluriformes > Claroteidae > Chrysichthys > Chrysichthys thysi. Next base: position 4,283,380 of record JAQLOM010000015.1, read on the forward strand.
ATCACCTCACTAACCAGCTACTGTTTGACGCGCAGGCACTCAAACTCCTCACCCAGAACCAGTTAGAGCATTTAATTTTGCCTGTATGGGGATGAAAATGAATCAGAAGTCCAACACTAAATCGCTGATTACAATACACTGTAAATATTGTACAAATCCCCAGCACCTGCACTACATGGTGCACCTACAACTCGAAAGAAGCTTTAAGTAATAGTATGGTGGTTTCTTGATGGTTACATCATTTTTCCTTAAAAAACAAAACAAAAAAAAAAAAACCTTATTCTATACAGAGGAGATAAAGCAGAATTAAGCAGCTGATTGAGGCTCTATCCATAGAGCTGCATTACACATTAATCCAGAACAGAGTAAGGGGGAGATGGGATAGTACCTCTAATCCCCCCTCTTCCCTCCACACACACACACACACACCTTTCCAGCTACAAAGCAAAGCAAAACATGCCACAGATAATATAAAAACAGAATAGGTTAAATTCATATTTAATCCCTTCGAATGATGTAAGGTACATCAATGCAGTAAGTGCATGAGGCCATGACAGAAAGTGTCGGTACATGCGTACCATAAAATTAAAAGGTCTGAAACATTCTGAAATAAAGAACTTGTCGAGCATGCTTTATGGAGTTATAGTTTTAAAACGAGCCATTATGTGCTCCTGCAGATTTCGGTTAATCCCATTTCAAACAAACATTAAATACAAATGTGACTGGAATAGTTAATGTGAATAATGTACAATCCTTAAGGATGAAATTATACATTACAGCTTTTTATTGGGGAAGACATTTGTGTCTAGAACACCCCGACCAAGGGTTGTAAACCTTTTCAGGAGACAATCCATTTTAATGCTTAAAAAGTAATCCGCATGTATATTAAGAAAAAAATTCATTGCGTAGGATTAGTATTTGGGCTTTTTATTGAAATTTTCCATCATGCAATTTTGAATAAATTGGCCATCACATTCCCCAACATCCCAAAGTTGTTACATGTATAAATAATGTAGGGCTAGGGATGCCATCACTATAACAAATGCAGAACACATACTGGTTGTTCTTACATGCATCCATCGTTTATGCAAATGTCAGTCAGGTGTCTTTTTTTTTATAAAAAAAAAAGTAATTGTTACATCAGGGGTAAAGCGACACCTAGGAACATGCTCATGCCTGGAGGTCACGGGGCCAGGGAATCTTATAGCATGCATAAGAACTTCCACACCAAACTGAACACCATACTGCATTGCCCAGAATATCATTCTACCTTCACATACAAGTTTTACTTCGCATTATTAGTTTTGGACGCAGTATGGTCCCTTTCCTCCTATACGGAGTGTCTAAAGTGACAGATGTTGCTGGGGCAACAGTTGGTATTGAGGGGGAGGTGCTTAAGACCATCTGCCCAGGGTCAAGGTTTGGATGAGTGGGGGCTTTAAAAAAAAAATAAAAAAAAAAAGTGTGGCAAGTTGAGCTAAACGGCTAAAAACGTGGCAAACGTTTCATTTATTCGGTTCCGATAGGCGCCTGCAGGATTTGTGGGACGGCAGAGTAAATATGGCTAGGATTCAGGTTCCCCCTTACACTGCATGGGTCAAGCAAAGAAGCCTGCATGATGCTGCCTCCCTGTGGTCTACTGAGAAATGGCTAAATAGCACTTGTGAGCCAAATTAAACAGACATGGAGAAACATACTGCCAGAGACAGAATATCATTTATTGACCAAGCAAAACAACCACAGATAAAATGAAACTTAAATAGCCTACAAGATATCAAAAAGAATCCTCAGATTTTTGCTGGTGTTTTCCACTTCGTCACGAAAGTGTGCAATCTTCATGTGGGCCATTTTCCTCTGATTGCAAAGGATAAAAAGTTGCATTACTCAGTGGATGTAGAACAGTTGACTTCAAAATATACAAGTTTAGAAAGCAGTTTTCCTTACTATGTAATTGCGAATCCTTCCATGCTCAAGACGGAAAAACTCTATGGCAGTGAGCTCCTTAAAGGATTTCATCTGAAGGAATTCGCAGTCTGGACAGCGTTTAGCATGCTCAGACCTTAACACAGTTTACCATATTTGATGATCAAAACATACATGTACAGCCCACACATACAGCAGTGCCCGTAGTACAGTTTCTTTGCTCCAAAACCACATATGACACACTTTAACACAGGGTGATGTAGCTCATGTGTTAACAGGATTTAAAGAAAACTGCTAATTATGGGAAGCCTACCAGGGAATATCTTCTGGCTCCCAGCCTTCTAGCTCCTTGAGGCAGTAGAAACAGCAAACCACATCAGGCTCATTCTCACTCGGACAGTGCACAAAACCTGCCTTGGCCATCTGTATGTAGAGAGTATGATACAATTTTATAGGACTAGCCAAAACAATGTCGATAATGCATTCAATTGGATTTCACCTGACACTACACATTTATCATTGCTCAGATCAACACCATTCCAATACCACATTTGGATTAGTCCATACTGGGTTTTACTGGTCATGCATCAGACTGAATTGGGACAAAAACTATAAAAAGTTGATGTTTGTGTTTACGCTGAAGTATACCATTACTGAAACAAGCTACCAACAAAACCAAAGCATGTGAAGGTGAACTACATATTGTCTTAGACATGTGAAGTACATTTTTCAAGGCCACCTGAAATAGGTCATATTTTAAAAAAAGGTCCACTATGTAGGATTAAGCCATCTGAATGCCCCTCACACACCTGGAAATGGAGAGGTATGGATTATAAACGTACAGTGGGTTAGATTCACACTCCATTGCTTTTTCCTTGTGCTAAATAAGTAATGCCCCATTTTTCCCCCAAAAGTTGGGGTCTCAAGTTTGTTAACCGGCACCAGCAAACACTGATGCTCATTTCTTCATCATCCTTCTGGAGCTGTCTCCGGGATTCACACTGGCAGTTGTAGAAAATATGAAAAGGCATTCTCTAGAGGCACAACACAGTGACTCCATAAGGGTGGACACGCTCCCTATGTAGATATAAAAGGGCTCATTCTAAGCCATCAAACAAGGTACATAAGAAAACATTTCTGAATTCCATAATATACATTATGGAATATATACTGTACTCCATTTCTGCAAACAGAGTCCCTCAAATTCCTAGAGTGGACCTTGAAACTGACTGAACTAAAACAGAATTTTTTTTTTGAAAAAACCTAGAGGGTATCCCCAAAGTCTGGACCCAAAGAATTATTTATACAGACATTACAATAAATGCTCAAATTGACAGACTTGGACTTTGATACTTGTATATGCTAAATACAAATGTTCTATTACTACTTTTGTAGCCATCTTGGGCCTAAAATAAGAAACGCGTTTTACATATACTAATACATTTTGTACTAGCTGATTACCCAGTGGCTTCGTTCACTGAGCGCAAGTGGGGGGGATATATCTCTCTCCATCTATAGATACATTTATAAAATAAGTTTACCACCAACTGTATTAACAAAAATAGCATTTACAATAATCATATGAGTATATGAAGTCATACACAAGCAGCACATTGCAAATAAATTATGAAACAGTAAAACATTTTGCTAAAAGAATTTGAACATCAAATTCATACAAATTAAAATGGTAAAACATTAACATTTAAGTAGTAAAGATACATTGAGTACTACTGCAGTGCTTTCAGGTAAACTACATTTTTTATTTGCCCATTAGGTGCATAAATGTTTTTGGTACCTACACCGTTTTCATATAAAATGTAAGCACCAGTTATGCTGTTTTCAGTCATATGCATGTACTGTATTATATGTTCTGCAGTCATACATAATTTCCATTTCAAACAAGAAAAGAATTATATATTTAATACCAACATTGTTGATACAAAGCTATTAAAATTAAGGATGTAAGCACTAGTGACACCATTTCCAGTCACACACCCACACATTTTTATTATATATTTATACACAATATTTTTATATAATACATATAAAAATACCCAAGGATCCAGGCTTTTGGGACACCCTTTATATTACTGTATTTGCCATGCCACTGCTTACTTCTTGAAGGCACAAAAACCAATCCAAGAGGGTGAGCGCAAACATGGCTGAGAGAATTTAATAGATATTGTGCTTTGCCTTTTGTTCACGAGTTAGTTTCATGGACATCAAGCTTAATCTATTCTTTCAATAAAGGTGACTCCAAACACAATGCAGGCTACACTGGATTAAATCTTGCAAACAGAATATATATTTATTATTTACAATAAATTGTATTGGAGCCACTGAAAGTAGAAACAGGCCTAGCACAGTGGCAAGTGTTACTGCCTCAGAGCTCCAGGGTGCCCGGTTCGATCCAATTTGAGGTCTGTATGGAGTTTTACATGATTTTTCCACAATGTTTTCTCCTCATGTTTGTGTACTTTACACCAAGTTCTTCAGTTTCCTCATACCTCCTCAAAAACACATACCCATACATTTGCCACATTAGAGTGTATTAGCAGTGAAAATGTGTGAATGCATGTGTGCTTGGTGCCCTATTTGGCATGACCTCCCATCCAGGGTGTATCCCTGCCTCACACCCAGTGATCCCAGGACAGGATAGGCTTCCAGCTCCTCCATAGCCTTGTCCAGTAGTTACTGAGGAGGAGTTAGTAATATCCCAGAACTAGCTTTCAGAACTATAGTACATGGTATACAATATACACAAGTATATTTAGATATCCTCATAAAATACTTCCAAAATAAAAGTTGTGGTATACTTGACACTTGGGGTATTTCTCTACAAGCATTATACTGTATTAGCATGTCAACAGCGAGCTTACCTGTAATATAATCAATTTTAGATGGGCTGGTGGCTAAATTGGGTCTGTTTGTTAGCAGAGGTTAACCACAGAGATTACCACCCCCCCCCCCAACACCTGTTAGAAAGCTAAGGGTGTGGTCAAGAGAAAAGCTTAGCCAACTCATTAAGGCCTTGAGTGAAATCAAATCAGCCCTCAGGACGTTAGCCTAAATGCAGACATGTTTTATTGACTAGCAACCAAGTGAGCAATGTTACTTGAACTCACCATCTCAGGTGTGCACTGGCAGTCCTCACGGAAAGGCCAATCTGCAAATGTCTGTAAGCGCCTCTCATAGCTGTACATTTGGTCAAAAGCCAGGAATCTGGCAGCAATAACATCTGAATGGGACATAACAAAACACAAGTTTGGTAAAATAAACTGTTTACAATGAGAACACACCGGCTATAAGAGCGCTAAACATTTAGCAGTTAGCCAAACAAGAGCAGGTCTCGTTAAGCAGCCATGATTGATCATAAGGTTCAGCTGAGGTGAAATGGTGGTTATTTTTCAATGACGTGTGGCCATGAATTAACATATTAAAACCGCAAATTAGGTTTCTTGAGCTATATTTATTTTTGTCCATGAAGTACTTAATACGTTCTACGTCAGGGAACCGCAGAGAAATCAATGATATTGAAGATTTTTGTACAGCAACCTAAGCATGGACATGACTGATAATAGGGGAGAGTGGGGTCAGTTGTGATTAAACCGCATTAATTAGCAACTCTTTTCAGGGCAAATTCACGCATACTTCCTTCAAATCTTATCATAAATATTTTAATTACACGTATTAGTGTGCTCGAATGGCACCACGGTGTCATAATACGTGACATATGATGTGATATTTTCCTATTAGCTTTCTATTTCTACTCACTTTCCAAATTGAAACCAATATCAATATTGAAACATCATGGCGGCTGCTGATATGAATGTGATGCACATTCATACAGTACATGTACAGATGACTGGAAGAACTACGTACTGTAGTGATTTTACATGTTATGGTGCGGGGGTGCAGGGTTTAGCACTGTAACCTCACAGAAACCTGACTGCCGGGACCTTTCTGTTACCCCTTTTCCACTGCTCTGGTTCCCGTGCCGGTTCCGTGCTGGTTCCCAATTTTGGAACCAGTGCCGCGCTTTCCCACAGAAAAAAAATGGTGCCGGTGCCCGAAAATAAGCACCGAA
>JAQLOM010000015.1:4423878-4435491 GCA_030068315.1 Chrysichthys thysi
AATAATAATAATAATAATAATAATAATAATAATAATAATAATAATAAATCTTTTTCCCACTTCTATGTGGGGTTGGTGTGGATACGTTGAGCCAGTAGGGGCCTGCGGTCTTGCCCGAAAGTGAGAGTTGGTGGTGTTGGGTCTTGAACCCCCAAGTGGTTACCCCACTGAGCCACCACTACCCCAATAATAACAGTAATAATAACAGCACCGTACACCACTCCAAACTTAAAGAGAACAGAAAGATAATAAGACACTACACAAAAGCAACCCTAATCCTGTTTGCCAGCCAAGAAATTTCCAGTCCTTTTCCTGATGTGATTAAGAAATCTTCAGATAAGTAGGCAAATCTGACAGTCTTATTTATCTTCAGATGCTGCTGCTGCTGCTGATGACCAGTCGCAGCGTAAAAGTAAGCGCGTCCTGCTTCCTGATTAATCCTCGTTATAATTCTCCCTTCCCCAGAACTAGTCTCACTCTATGCCTTATGGTTTGATTTCAGGAGAAATGCATGACATCTTTGTGGGACTTATGGGACGGCGAAACAGTGAAGATGGTGAGAACAGATTTAAGTGCAGATCATCTGCATGTTTTCGAAGTTTGCAGACACAAGTGTATATCACTGACAAGTGCATAGCAAATGATTAATAAATAAAAAATCCCCAATGCTGAATTAACACTTGTGTAAGTCCATCTGGGTTTCTGAGATGTTAATTCAACCCTGGGAGTTGCAAGTGTGAATTCCTATCAGCTCCGACGTGTTGTATTTACACTGACAGACGCTGAACGCCCCTGGAGGAAAGACTACCCAGAGACACGCGGCCTGTTCTTTAACAAGTGCAGACTGAGGTTAGTGTTGTACCAGGCCTTGAAACTTGCAGCACATGCCTACATTATTGTTCACTAAAGCCAGTGTTTTTCATTGCAGGTTTCGTCGTGGATTATAGGCAAACCAAAATCCTCTGGATCCACTGTGCCATTCTCACAGGATTAACTTCTTTTCATGACACAATTTGCAAAAAAAAACCAAACAAAAAAAGAGTCAAATAATTACACAATAGAAATGATTCAAAATTACATTTGTCGAAGGATGATTTATGTTGAACTGCAACTAGAACTTACATAACTTTGTATACACCAGTAGCAGTATATAAATCTCTAGAAACATCTTTATCTGACTATATTTATTTATTACATTAACTTTCTAATGTAAAAAAAATACATGATTTTTGTAAATAAATGTATTATTTAATTGAGCTTGTCATTGATATACAGAGACACAGAGAACACCATTATATATATAATGTATGAAGGTATGAATAGATTTGAAGCTTCAGTAGCCTCAGCAGTGCAAAAGAGTATTGTTTAATACCCAGTTATTCTATAAGCCCCACATTACATGCTACATAAGATGTATAAAGTACTTTAAAATGGACAAAAATCCATACAATGAATATGATTTGCATGATACATGAGATAAGAAATGAAATGTTTAGGCTTAAGGTAGTCTAGAAAATTGTTTTGTGCGTGTGAGCGTGCAACAAGCCGTTCATACGCAACTTCGGGCACAGGAGCCATAAAAATGACTCATGATATGGAGCTGAATGGCACTGATGTGTAGAATTTCTCGATCTAAAGTGGTGTAATGTTGAACGAAATAAACACAGATTGACATTTTCATTTCTCTCCAGCCACATCCAGTCATCATCAGTGTGAATACATTTCACATAAAATACATTTCTGGTGGATTAAACGGGTAACGAGCACAAAAGAGTCATACACTCTTCAAAGACAAAGACATCAACATAAAACACTGAAATCTTTTTAAATCATTCTTGATTAGCTCTCACGAAGCTTAGTTAGTAGAAATAACGTAAGAGGAAGTGCGCACATGGAAACGAATGTACAAATAACCAAAACGCCAATGCCAATGCAGAGTCCTAAAGGCTTTATTAGTGGTAAAATAGGTCCTTTGCGACAAGACAGTCACACAACTTCACAGACACTGGTAGAAATGAGGAGAAATCACCAGTCCATCATCCTTCAGAGAAACTGTATGTCAAATTTAATACAAGGCAACTGAATAAGGAATGAGGTCACTTGCCGCACGATAACTTAAAAAAAAAAAAAAAAAAAAAAAAATCAAAAATATTTCAGTGGTTTCTCCAAAATCATTACAGTGCACGGTAAGGTAACATGAACTGACTCATCATCGTCATCACGATCATTTACACCGGCCTTCGTCTCCCAGCAAATACAATGGAGCAAAACATGAATGTGAAACACTGGAGGTGAACGAAATACAGGCACCAAACGAATATCTGAATGATTGTCTCTTACAAAAGATGCAATCAAATGTCCACCGGGGAAAACGAAACTCAGACTCAACAGTGATGTGAGGGCAAATGCATCAACGTTAATGTTCCTAGCTCTGCGTGGCCGAAATTAAATTAAAACCGTAATTAAAATCAAGGTGAAGAAACCAGTCTACATGTGTGGGACTTGGCGTGAAGGCAGGAGGTTACAGGAAAAATAAAAATCAACCACAGTGTGGTGTGAGAGCAACCTGAAAGAAAGCCAAGTCACTCTTACTATTTTCTCTAACAGCACACTCTGAAGAAATATCGTTAGCCTCATAGCATAATCGCCCAAGTCATATTTCAATGAACAATGACTTTATATGCCATCAGGCTAACGAAATATTCCTCTTATACCACGGCATTTTCTCAACGACTGCTTTCAAAAAAAACAAAACAAAAAAAAAAAACAGAACAGAATACTTTTATCTGTTTATAGTTACATTTAGACATTATGTCTTATAGTGTTAAAGACATTAATTATGTCTTGTAGAAATTTTGTCTGATAATACGCTGACACTGGAGACTCCTTCCATAAATGTTCTGGAAACAAACATCTTTTTACAGGCAGCTTCACCACATCTGCAACTGTAAAAACCATAATGCATTACAATGAGTGCATTAATATAAATTTCTCAGTGCCTTGTAACTGGAAATGCTGTCAAAGGAAATGAAACGCCACCTGGCCAATCAGAAGTGTGCTGGTACAATTTTTGAATAAACTGGTTTCACTTCCTTTAGCTTCTGAGGAACACACACTGCCTTTTTCTACGCAAAGCACAACATTTTTCAGCTTCCTGGCGATGCTGCTGATGATTGCTGGCTCTCCTGCATGGTTTCAGTGATGTTTCTTGCTGGTTTATTCTCTTGGTCTGTCTTTTGCACCGAGTCATCCTCGGTATCCCCCCCTCCCACTGGCTTGGCCTGGATGGGCTGCGTCAGGTTGGATGCCTTTGGTTGTTCTGCTCCATGCTGTGTTACCTTCACCGGTCTCTCAGTGTTAGCTTTTGAGATAAGGAAAGATGGATCTGGAGGCTGATAGCGGTAGTGGTAGCCGTAAGGCCGCACGTGGTACGTGTAGTACTCTAGAATGTACATCAGCTCAGCGTCCACGTAATGGAAGGACACGGCGAGATCTGAGCAGCACCGTGGACCCTGTGAACAAACAGCAAACATGTATCAGGATGACGCCCAGATGATCGCGAATACCACAATTCAAACGAGCTTCTGAGAAACAGAGTCACAACTAGAATATCAGCACAATCAGACTCGGTAGGGTATTTTACAGTACAGCAATGGTGAAACATTAAATCTGACTATTTCGAAGGTGTTCATTGGTTTCCTTGAACAGCAGCTCGGACAACAGTGATGTTTTGTGGAAGGAGTCTCCAGTGTCGATAACCTCTCTGTGAAGATTCTTTGGGACGGAGGAATTTCCGCTTACTGGGTAGCACGACAAGTTGTGTTTTTGTCTTTCTTGTTAACAAAAGAGGAAAAAACGAGAAGCTGCTGAATGAATGCATGATTTTGCGGCTGGGGGAAAAAAAGGAACAAGCTTGTTGTGCTGCGTTCCACAATTCAGCTTCAGGGTGCTAACACTGCATTGTACTTTGTCATTTTACTACAACACCACTTCCCATTACACTCATCACAATCATTATCATTATTATTATTACTACTCCTCGATTCGAATTTTTTAGATCATAAACTGCAATTGTATGTCTCTCCTGTTTATTTATTTTACACTGCAAGCCGGTTCACAACGGGGATGATAATTGAACTACTAATTACTAACTAATTTTTTTTTTTTTTGTACAAAAAACATTGCTGGAGTTTTTTTTTTGTTTGTTTGTTTTTGTTTTTTTTACGGCTACAGCTCGCCTCGTTCTCCTTTCTCTTTCCTCAGAGCAGTACGTGAGATCTGAGGAAAGAATTCACAAGATTCCTGAATCCTTAAAGGTGACCTATTATACCCCTTTTCCACAAGTGGACGCAGATTCCTGAGGTCTTAACGGAATGTCCATGACATGTTTGGGTCAAAATAACACCAGGATAAAAGCACCACAGCTCCCTTCTCACTCTGTCTAAACAGCCCTGTTCAGAATGGCTGGTTTGAATGCCTGTTCCTTTAAATGATAAAGAGCCAATGATCACCCCAACCCCCCCACCCAGCCCATCAGGGGACACGTTCCTCATAAATATTTATTACTGCTTCCCTTGTGATATAGAAACGTGAGCCAAATCTGAACTTCTCATTGAAGCACATTTTCTGAAATAGACAGCCTAAAGAAAACTTCGTTTATCTCAGAGTTTGTCAGTTGGTCGGTACTCCGGGTACCCAAATGTATGTGCACAAGCACTGAAAAAAAGTGACTTTGTTCATAATATGTCCCCTTTAAACTCAATTACTAATCCCCCATGAGAGCAAATAAATAATGCACAGGAACTGCACACGGTCACAAATAATTCAGGCACTGGAGTAATAATGATGTGTACAGGTGGTCTTCACAGTCACAGTCAGGGGCAAACCATGTAGAACATTCACAGAGGCCGCTGAGGAGGGTGTGCCTAGGGCAAGCCCATTTTAAGCTCATCTCCTATGAGCAGGAAGCCATGACTTAACCTGCGAGGGCACTGAGTTTTCCTGAGCACCTGATGCTCGACCTACATGCTCATTAATCAAAATTTCAAAACACGTGGTCAGGAACTTACCAACACGATGGGATAGTAGCAGTAATTCCAGTACCAGAAGCTTTTGGAGAAAACCTCGGTGAGATGGTGCTCAGGGATGAATGGGTGGAAGGTTTCGCGCTGTATAGAGTCTCTCGAGTCTCCGGCCAACACACCCATCTTCTCCAAACACTGACCCATGGCCAGGTCCTCCACTGAGGATGTATGAGTACACACTTGGGTGCTGAAACCCTGCACGAATCGTCTCAGTGCCTCCTTGCTAAGCACGTATCCAGCTCCGCCGCTCATGTAGCCCTGCTTCACGTAGGGTTTGAAGCGCTTGCCGAAGTAGATCGGCTGCTCGGAGGAATAGTTGGACAGGATCCAGCGCAGGTTGTCCACCACCACGAATGTGTCATCATCAGCCTTGAGGAACCAGTCGGCTTCCTCACCATGGTTCTTCAGGACATAATGGAAGGCCCGGATGGTCTTCCAGTACAGCTGATCGCGTCCTTCTGCTGTTCCGAGGCCCACTGTTGGGAAGTCACGATCCTCCACCGAGCTCATGAACAGCACCGTGTTGCAATGCCGACCCCACGTTGCTTTCACGTGCCGTGCCCTTGACTGCAGGTTGTCAGGGCCGGTCATGACCCAGCACAGGATACGTACTTGTTTGCGAAGCTCATCTGCAACACGCCTGTCCTCTTCTGTAGAGAAAAATAGGAGTAAGACACTCAGTAATGCTGTTAAAATCTACATGCTTCATTTCATGTTTGGGAATCTAACATCTTGTTCTAATAACACACCGAGAAAAAGCATAAAAATGGCAAATATTATTAGAGTGCCTAAGGAGTGGTCAATAAATAAATAAGTAAGTAAATAAATAAATAGTTGCGTGTGGCTACTCTCACTCCTAGTAAGTAATTTTAATTTCACTTTAATCATCTTACACTAGAGCTATACTAACTGACTTTCTCATGCTACACCTGCTGCTAAAGTCACATGTACAGAGGGAAACCCTGATGCACCTGTATGATGAGGGTGAGTCAGGCTGGTGACAGCAGAACGTTGCATCTTCCAGCTGTCATTGCTGTGGGTCTGCTCATCCTGCGCTGCACTGATCCCATGGCTGAAGCTTTGCTGGAACCACACCTCTTTTAGGAAGAAATATAGAGTGCAGTAGCCTACCAGAAAGCCCAGAGCGAATGTCGACCTGGAGTACACCCCTTTCATGGCAACCTCTTCACAGTCAGCAGCAATCACTCAAGGCCTGTAAAGAAAGAAGAAAAAAAAAAAGAACTGATAGGTTGAGGAACTCCTATTTATGTTTTGTTGCTTAAGTGCACCTCACATTATTCAATTTACTCATGGACAGACAGCACTGTAGCACAGCAGGTCTCGTGGGGGCCTCACAGCTCTGGGGTTCAGTCCTGAGTGCTGCATGGGTTTCCACTAGGTTCTTTAGGTTCCTCCAGATCAAACAGGCATAAACAGAACGTTGTTTTTTTTTCTCTCTCAAATGTAGCACAGCTGATCCTGATACGATACTGGCATCTTCACTGAGCAACCCCTCAAGTTATGCAAAGCATCTGAATCACAGCCAGGGCAGCATGCTTTAACACACACTGCATCCTTTTTTGGCATCCACTAGAACGCTCCATGGCCTCCATAGTCATTGGAGTCATCGTTTTGGAGAAATCATTACTATATCAGCATTTAACCCAACTCTTACCCATATACACCTGAGCGGTGTTTGGGTATAAATTAAGCTTCATTTGTTTAATAAGTGTGGGTGTGGCTTGAAGAACAAAACTATTGAGGCGTGACTATTAGACAATCAAACCCTTTGTTATAAATACTCAACACGGTCGCAAGAAAAGGTGCAGGGTGACTGCAAAAGACTTAAGAAGAATACAACGTGAGGAGGTCACCAGGAACCCGTGAGTGTCCAGGACCCCACCATATTTCAGAACTGCAACCTTTCAGGAGTGTCCAGAGGTACAAGATGTCATACTTTAAGACATACCTAACCAAAACTGAATAAGACTTAGTGAAGTGTCATGACTGGGCCAAGACATATCCAAAGAGCGATTTCTCAAATGTTCCATGAACACATTAAATGAAAGTGATTCTAGATGGACCAGATGTGTGAGCTTATGGGCGGGTCACTAATGGGTACAGAGTGCCAGTTCAAACAAGACTCCAGCAAGGTGGTGGAGGGGTCCTGCTGTGGGCTGGTATCACCAATGATGAGCTAGATGGACCTTTTCAGGTTGAAGATGGACTGAAAATCAACTCCCAAACCTGCGGCCAATTTTTAGAGGACACTTTTTATTTTTTTTTAAGCTGTGGTACAGGAAGAACTCAGCAACATTGAAGAACGCTTTGACCTTTATGCAGGATAATGCGGCATAACCGTTATGCCCCCATGTCACGCATGTTTTGGTTTTACAGTTTGCAGCGAACACACTTTTTTTACCCTAATTTAATGCGATATGCTTCCATATGACAGATGATTTTGATTGAATCGTTTTCTCTGTCTCTGCAATGTTTCAAATGTTTTTCCCCCCTCGAAGTGATGTAGCCAGCTCCGTGACACAGTATGCAACAACATAGAGCCAATGAATCTATAGTGGTATTCATTGCCAGCTATTTTTATAATCGATTTTATCAAGTTCAATGCATGGAAGGCTAATGGTGATTGTTAAAAAAAAATAGGGTGGCTACGTTCGTCACTGAATAGTTTATTGATGAACAGTGAATAAGGTCAAAACTGTTCATCGTTATTTTATGTTGGCTGTTTGTTAACTAATATTTGAAGACTGAAGAATAAACAAATAGAAACAACACTTATTTAAAACCTCATCATTTCATGTGCACACAAAACTTTGCAACAATTATTGTTGCGCAATAATTGTGCAAACTAAGAACTTCCTCTGAGAAAACACAAATCTCATTTTTCCCCCTTTGTTAACCCTTTTCAGTAAATTTTTTTTTTACTTTGCCCCTAGTGCTGAATATTTTGTGCGTAAATTCGGGCCGTTGCTTTGACTTTGCACCAGTAGAAGCTGCTGAGGTGGTGTTATGTTTATGTGATGCGGCAGAACGAGTGGAAGCTTGACGAGTTTTCCCCCCTTGTAGACAGCCCTTGCAGTTTCGGTTTCACTCTCTCTATCCATCTCCGCATTGTCAAAATCATTGTCAGACAGGTCAGATACATCATCCATCACTAATTTCAGAACTCCCCCCCTTGCTAAACTTTTCTTTCTGCAGCATTTTTACTACATACCGTAACATAGCTTGTCAACAATGTGCTCCAAATGGTAATCTGACACACAACAGGAACAGTACATTACTAAAAATTACCTTGAGTGTCGCCGCCTAGCGAGTACAATTGAACTATTTAATTTTGTCAACGTGTATGCATGGCCATAGCACCAAACCCCAACATGTCGACTTTAGTCGACTCCCGCACCGAAAGGGTTAAACACACTATTTTAATGTGAAAAACATTCAGGATCATGTGTGCCTAATGTATTTGTTCACCAATAAAATTAAGTTTAAGTAACAAAGTTTAATTAAGAATTTTTTTTTTTTTAAAATCACCAAAGCCCATACAACACGCCACATGTCAGTGAATTCCACAGTCTCTTTCCCCTGCCCACTCCTGGGAAAATTTCCCAAAACTGAATCCTTGTATTATAAATAAATGAATGAATAAACGAATGAATGAAGAGCTGACACCACCAACCATGGATTCACGTTCAGCACCACAAACAGCGACCAGAATGAATCAAATCCACACCCGCACACTCCCGCGGTGACGCTGCACTCACACCCATTAAATATCTTAGGCTTATTTTTATATACAGTCGACCCTCGACTCAAACTTAATTCGTTCTGAGACTCTGTTCGCGACCCGATTTGTTCATAACTCGAATCAATTTTTCCCACTGAAATTACTGTAAATACAATGAATGTGTTTCAGCCCTCAAAACATATTTTTAAAGTGTATTATGGGTTTATGTGTGGCAATAAAACATAGAATAAAATTAAAATAACCTTAATTATAGAAAATAAACCTAAATTAAATAAACAGATGATTTTAATGCACGTTACCTTAGCGGTGGAGACGTGCTTGCTGGCATAGGTGGACGGTGCCGGCTCTCATGTTTTGCGATTATTTCTTTCTTTATTTCAACTGTTATACGCTTAGGCTTCTTACTTTCACTACTATTTCCACTTTTCACTTTCTCAGGACCCATAATGAAGGATGATAGAGCAAAAATGCAGAGAAACACAATGAAAAAAAAAAATGCACTGAACACGTTCACACCACGAGTGCTTGATCGGAACTTAATGTTTGTTGTGCAACGTGTGGGTTGGCGGCCCATACGTCAGCCGAGGCTTCATTAGTCAGTCGATACAAAATCTGTTTGAGAATTTAGTTCATACGTTGATTCGTTCGCGAGCCGAGGGTCTACTGTAAACTAAAACTCATCCTTGAGGACAGAAATGGCTAGCCCCTGATGGACAAAAGGTAGATGAATGCACAAGTGTTCATGCAATAACTTGCTTTCCTTTTCCTCACTTCAGGCTTCTCAAAAGACTTGTAATTCAGGTCAGGGCTGAGATGCCTCCCATCCCCCAAATACACATCAAGGACTGCTGATATGGAGAGATTCCACCACACCACGTCACACTACATACATGAGCCAGAGCTTTCACTGTGCTTTCAAATGAATAAAGTGTTTCTTAAAATATGCGTGTCTTGCATAACACTACCATTCTGGGTGTTTGACACAAGAAATGACATGACAGTTAATGAATGACCCGTCATGACAGACCCTACGCTTAACAAGGCACTCCTTTATAGTTTTAATACGAGCGAGCATTAATAAGACTTTACACCACACAGATTCCTGGCTTTAGCGCAACACGTTGACAGTTCTTTACCTAGCTGACACACATGCCATATTTGTTTGGGATGGAGTGCTAAATGAAATGAAAAAGAAAACGAAATACAGTTGATCCTCTCATCTACGGATACCACATTAAAGGATATCGGATGCAACGTACAAAATTCGCTGGTCTGAATACATAATCCATTAGCCAGAATGACCGGTACGAAAGTTTAAAAATCTCAGGTGTTGCCAACTGAGTCCAGTAGTCCATCAATTGTCCGCTAGGTGGCGGTGGCATGTGTGCTACTAGTTGCTTACAAGCGTTGGTTGAGCTGTGATCGTTGTGAAGCTATACTGTTTTTTCAGTGATTATTTGGTGTTTTTCACCTCAATGTTTTCTCGAAGTACTTCCCTATTTATGTTGGTCATTATGCTGCTTGTCATATGTACAGTACTTGGGTAGCACTTTTATGGACCTTAGTGGTGTTTTTCCTTGGATTTCCATTATTTTAACCCCCCACACTAAAACATTAGTTCACATCAACGGACTATTCAAGTCAACGGACAACCTCTCCCCCAATTAGTCCGTTAATCCGAGGATCAACTGTACATTAATTGGCCTGAAAATGACCGTGTGTTAACAACGAAGCAGGCGGCCAAGTAAGCAGATCTGACCAAGATTAAGAAAGAAAATAATCCAGTAAAGCAGGATGAAATTCCACAGAAGTAAGTACACCTTTTGATAGATGACCTGAGTACAGTTTAACGGG
Organism: Chrysichthys thysi; assembly: GCA_030068315.1. Taxonomy (NCBI): domain Eukaryota; kingdom Metazoa; phylum Chordata; class Actinopteri; order Siluriformes; family Claroteidae; genus Chrysichthys; species Chrysichthys thysi. The sequence goes on from JAQLOM010000015.1 coordinate 4,434,580, forward strand.
AACCCTGCAGAAATTCGCGTATTGTTGTCTCAAAAATCCTGTCAGACCAGATCCCAAACTTTTATGCACACTTATTCGTCTTGAGGTCTCTCTTGTGAAAGAGCTATTGATCTCCGTGGGACTTCTTGAGAACTTAAAGGTGTCATTGCATTGTTTTTTCATTAATCTTGCAGTGGGCTCTAGTATGAATGAATGCCCTGTGAGTCGTTTTGGTGAAAAAAAAGAAGCTCTGGTGCTCCTGTTTCAGACTGTTCTAGTTTGGTGGAGAATGACAGGATCTCGGCTCTTGCTCATGAATATTCATGACAAGCAAACATACAGCACTGTGACGCTCCCTCCAGCGGGTCATTACTGTTAGCTCCGCTACTCTAAATAGTTTGCTTCTTCCTGCCGATACAGGCTCTGCTCTCTCCTGGCCGCAAAATCAAAAGTGTCTCCCCGTGGGCGGTCGCAAGCCAAGGTGGGTGAGGCCATGAATACGAATTTTCGAAGTTCAAAGCGCTTTTTCTGATTCGGTCATTTTTCTGTCCATGTTCTTTCTATGGCTAATGCAGGCAACGGGGTAGAAGAACATTTCCACGTGCAGCATGAATACCTATAGCATTTCAAAAGGAGCAAGTATTAAACGTTTCTCGTGGACTGACACCTTTAACGGTCAAATAAAGTCCTGCTCCATCGCCTGGAGTCACAATATCACCAAGTTTGGCACTGCAGCTCTGGCTCCTGTAAGACCACTGCACAATGAGATCATGTCAGATTTAGTGAGGATGAAGAGCATTTTAAGCTGGTGACTGGAACATCTGGGTATTTACCTTAGTTCCCAGCACAGGACATCTACTTCCTTTAAGCCACATCATCAAATCATAATTAGCAATCTGGATCAAACAAACAAACAAACAAACAAACAAACAA
>JAQLOM010000015.1:4496772-4509537 GCA_030068315.1 Chrysichthys thysi
ATGCGTACATCCAAGGACTTTCCATTTCAATTTAAGAACAGTTTAACAATTGGTACCATCTTTTCCTTCCTGAACTTTCTACTCATGCAAATACAGCTTTCAAACCATGTGTATCGGATTAACAGTGCTTCCTGGTTTTATTAACATTGCAGTTAAAGTGAAGTGATTGGTCAAATGTACATGCAATACTAGGATAAATAAAGTAAAACCATGACAATTTTCATACTAGTTGGTAATAATCTCCCTCACGTATGATTTTAAAAAGGAGTTGCGTACACTTAGAGAAACCAATCGATATACATCGCGGGACTCTGATGGCCTGGTGTTCAGACCCCCGTTTGCAAGCCATAGGTGTAAATAATGTTTGCTTTTCTGTGTATTTTTGATTTAAATTGAAATCATTTCTAAAACGCACTATCAAGAAATAAGAGGGTAACCAAATCCATAAAGATCTAGAGGAATTATTTTTCAGCCTCTTCAAATATCCAATATCATTTTTCATCTACTAATTAATGATGTAATTATTTTAAAATCTGTTTTATTATTAAGTAATGTTGTCTCCATTGAAAATGAAATCAATTTCATTTTGGATCGTGCGCTCTTTAACATCACGTTCTTGTGCCCCTCAGGATCGTACCCCGAGCTCCTCACCAGAGAGTGGCCCCAATCCGCTGTCTTTCCTGGCCACCACGTGCAGCCAGGCTTGGCAGGTGAGTGGCAGCGTGGGCACCGAGGGGGCCCAGTTCCCTTATGAGGGCACAGTGGGGACCACATCCAGCATGTTTCAGCTCTGGAGCAATGATGTGGCCCCCAACTCCACCCTGAGTGCCCATCATATGGCCTTCACTGTGCCCAAGATGCAGTTCCCCGGCCATGTGCAGAGTAGCCTGGGCTCACACTCACATCACCACCATCACCACCATCACCACCATCACCACGAGCTGCCTCTTACCCCTCCAGCCGAACCCCCTGCTTCATACTCATTTGAGGTCTCACCGGTCAAAATGTTGTCATCACAGGCACAAGGAAACGCTCAGTACTATGCACAGCACAACGCTGTTGGCCAGAACTTTCCCAGCTTCCTGCAGAACAATTCAACCAGACCCCATCTGCCTGGAGGGCACATCGAAGATACCCAGCAGTGGTGGAGTCTCCCTCAGAGCAACACCGGGACCTCCAGTCACCCATTCTCCCTGGGCAGGCAGCTCGTTTTAGGCCACCAGCCTCAGATTGCTGCTCTCCTGCAAGGTACATCCAAGAGCCTGCTGAGCTCAACACGCCGCTGCCGCCGCTGTAAGTGTCCGAACTGCCAGTCCACAGGGAACACCGTCGGCAGCCTGGAGTTTGGCAAAAAAAGACTGCACATCTGCCACATCCCGGAGTGCGGCAAGGTGTACAAGAAGACATCCCACCTAAAGGCGCACTTGCGCTGGCATGCAGGTGAGAGGCCCTTCATCTGCAACTGGCTCTTCTGCGGTAAGAGCTTCACACGTTCAGATGAGCTGCAGAGGCACCTGCGCACACACACCGGCGAGAAGCGCTTCGGCTGCACGCAGTGCGGCAAGAGGTTCATGCGTAGTGATCACCTCTCCAAGCATGTCAAGACCCACCAGAGCAGGAAGGGTCGATCCAGCCAACCCTCCAATGCTGACCCACAGCTGAGTAACATTAAGAGGGAGTGAGGGAGGCCGGGGTAATCTGGAGACTCTCGGAGAAACGGTCAAGAGTAATCATTTGAATAAGCCTCTTGAGAGACAAAGCCATATTTAAAAGTCCGCTGAGTTTCTGCAGAGCTACTGAGAGACATTACGGTCCATAACAAAGGCCATGCTGCTAGTCTAGAGGTGATGGACAAACACTCCAAACAGGAAACGTGACATTTTAATTTTCAACAATTCACATGGTTTCAGGCATGCTATACATCTCACTAACGCTGTTCTCACTTTGCACAGAGTTCATTTGTCCATCTGGAAAAACCGCTACCAATAAATTGTGCAAGCACAATATAAACAATAATTATTAAATGAATTTGGTCCTTTATTTTTACAGTGCATATTGCCTTAATACTTGTCACCCATTTTTTATTTTTTTTGCTCTTTTGTAAAAACTCATTAAGATAATTATTTTAATCTGTCTGATTGCCTGTAATTATTCACTATCCGTCCAATCGGAATTTTGAAAGCAGCAATTTGCACTCAGAACATTTCTTTACTTTAAATGTAAATCTCCTGGATGTTTGCATAAAGCCTGATTTAATTCTGGCCTCCGAGCGTGTTGTAATGTATATAATGTTTATATGGCACACAGTTCTACAAAGACTAAGCATGTGAAAAAAAATGAATAAACAAAAAGCAACTGGGCAAAAACCTTAATACCCATCCTTGTCTTATTAATTCCATAGTACATGCCCGACATCTTAATTAACATGTGAATATGAGCAAATCTCTGGCTAATAATAAATCTAATGTCACATGAGTGCTAGGCCACAGCTTATACGCCGATTCAAATGTTAATTTACGAGTTTTTGGGATGCTAATTTCGTGTGGCTGTTGTTCCTGGGTGGTAAGGAAACACTTTAAAGGGTCAAAATGGCTGAAAAGTGCTCAGGCATTTTACACCTTACCGTAAATTGTTAAGACTGTTGCTAGAAACCCTGCCCTGACCTTATCCCATCAAGTTCACTGTCATGCAGTCTTTTAATGGCTTTTCCTATCTCAGCGGTGATGATAGAGTCAACAGTTAGGGAAGATGGCACTCGGCTGGAGCTCACAGTGAATCGGCCCCCAGCTGCTTGGTCCTGCCGCTAGTGACACCGGTTGCTTTGATTTGTCACCTTTCTGCAAGTGAATGACTTGGCACCTTCTTTCAGTAGTCATGTATATCACAGGCATGCTCCCATTAGCTTTTTACAGCTCTACAGTGCCCAGAATATGACCCCGTTTGAGAACAAATGAACCAGATGCCTGCATAAATACTTTCCAACTTGCCACCGCGTGTAGGCTTTTGCTCATGAAAGCAATTCTAAAGAGCTACGCAATGGCAATATGTGTATCCGTTTAGTGCTCTTAATATCTGCATTCAGATTTTAAATTGAAGTGGGCTTAGACGAAACCAGAAGGTTTATGAGATCGGCAACCTCAGCTAAATGTATATTCCACATTATAGTCCTGTATTAAGTAGACATTTAGTATGCAAAACCTTTTTAACGTGTATCCAGTGTAAGCCAGCTGAATAAAAATATTGTCTTCAGTAAAAAAAAAAAAATGGCGGCAACTGGCTTATTTTAATTGAAAAAAAAATTGTAGTTTTCTGATACATTTTAAAGATTAGATTAAATTATTGGATCATTAGATTTACAGTTAATAAGAAGGTACCTTATTTGGGCTCCTGCAACATTATTAACCTTACTTTTAGTGAATTAAAAATGACCTCTGGATCATTGGATCAGATTATCGTCTAACCCTGGATTCAAGATTCTTCTGATCCCGCATCTCAGTGTAAAAGAATTGATGATGTGGATCATGAGAATGTGTGTTTCACATCATGGATGTGTGTAAGCATTCTATTAATTATTCCTCTAATGCGCTTGCACTGTTTGAACACTAGAGGTCCAAATTTGTGCAACCCATAGAGTTCAAATGCAGTGGACCCTCGACTCACGAACTTAATTCGTTCCGAGACTCTGTTCGTGACCTGATTTGTTCGCGACACGAATCAGTTTTTCCCATTGAAATGAATGTAAATACAATGAATGTGTTCCAGCCTTCAAAAACGTTCAAAAATGTTTTTAAAGTGCATTACCGGTTTATGTGTGGCAATAAAACATAGAATAAAATTAAAATCATCTTAGTTAGAGAAAAATAAACCTAAATGAAATAAACAGAGGATTTTAATGCACGTTACCTTTGCGGTGGAGACGTAGTTGCTGGCGTGGGTGGACGGTGGCGGAGGGATATTCTCACGTGTTGCGATTATTTCTTTCTTTATTTCAACTGTTATACGCTTAGGCTTCTTACTCTCACAACCATTTCCACTTTCTTGGGACCCATAATGAAGCTTATAGAGCAAAAATGCAGAGAAACACAACGAAAAAATGCTGTGAACAAGTTCACACCACGAGTGCTTGACCTGGACTGAATGTGTGTGCCGCAAAGAGTGGGTTGGCTTCTTGTACGTCAGTCGAGGCTTTGTTTGTTGGTCGGTACAAAATCTGCTCGGGAATTTAGTTCATACGTCGATTTGTTCGCCGTCCAATGCGTTCACGAGCCGAGGGACTGCTGTAAATACTGAGCACGATGGCCGATAGCTCTGGATCACAGTGTCTGACATGCATTTGAGACTGTATGGTTAAACAACCACCTTATAACACCACTTAATCTTGGTATTTTAGCCGAATTTGGAGTTCTATTTCTGGTTAAAATGACACCTCAGGCGCTTCTAAGGAGCTCGTTATGTTTTGGTTAATTTCCCCATGTCTGGGATTCTGATTATTCAATCATTTTTGGGGGACACACACAATGTATTTATAAGTTTTTCAAATATGGTGAATATTTAGTACATTTCTGGTTACAAGATTAAACCATAGCAATGTTGGATTTAATTCGATGTATACAGATACAATGTACATTGCTTTTTCAGGATTCAGAAATAAAAAGTAGTCTTCCATGCCCGCCCTCTTCCCTCTTCCCCACCTATAACAGTCTCCATTCTTCTGAGAAGGCTTTCTACAAGATTTCGGTGTGTGTCTGTGGGAGTCTGTGCTCATTCAGTCAAAAGAGCATTTGCGATGTCAGGCACTGCCGTGGGACTTCGAGGCCTGGCTTGCGACCAACATTCCGATTCATCCCAAAGATGTTCAGTGGAGTTGAGGTCAGGGTTTTGTGTGGGCCCTGGGAGTTCCTCCACATCAAACTCATCACACCTCATTTTGTGCACAAGGGTACAGTCATGCCGGACAAGAAAGGGCCTTCCCCAAGGTCAGGAGCATAGAATTGTCTAAAATGTCTCTGTATCCTGAAGCATTAACATTACCCTTCATGGGAACTAAGGAACCTAGACCAAACCTTGAAAACCCTGGCTTTACTATTCCCCCAAGCTTTCCTATTGACACTACACATTACTTAGCATTACATAGCATTCTCCTGCATTTGCCAAATCCAGATTTATCCGTCAGACTGCCAGATAGTAAAATGTAATTCATCACTCCGGAGAACACATTTCCACAGGTCCATAGTCCAGTGGCTGTGTCTTTTACACCACTTCAGCTGACACTTGACTTGTGCTTAGAGATCTCAGGCTTATGTGCAGCTACGCAGCCATTGAACCCCCAACCCCCCGACCGCCACCTCGTGAATGAGCTGTTGTTGGTCCTAGTTGCATGCATTTAAAATCGCTTCCCTCTTCAGTGTGACCCATTCCACTGTGCATGTTTGTCTGTGGAGACTGCATGGCTTCATATTTGATTTTATGCACCTGTTGGAAACGGGTGTAGCAGAAACACCTGAACTCAGGGATGTCTGCATACTTTTAACCATACAGAGTATACAAGACTTAGTGATATTAGATCATAATTATTAAACTATGACTTTCTGAGTTACATAGTTAGCTGGAACAGTGTTACCCAATATGAGAAGCCAACAGCAACTTAGGCTCATGTATAGTTTGGGAGTTTTCGCCAGTACCAAAGCAAAGAGAAAAAAAAAGTGTCGACACATTACAAGCCATGTATTCCAAAAAGACAGTTTATTTCATATGATACAACAACAAGATCAGTCACATAGACGTGTAGTCTATCTAGTCTGTCTTTCCCGTTTTATCTTACTAAAACATCTGCAACAAAGCATGCAAAAGTCTAGATTTGTGCAAAGGCAACAGAGGAGAGGCCATTCTTAATACCGGGTTATATAATCTAGACGAGAGATAAGGGGATGTGGACTGTGGGACATTCACTTGTGACAATACTTTAGCATTAGTCTTTCAAATGCACCAGGATTAAAATATCTGGCATTTGGTGCAACGTTGCATTATGGCCAAGTCTTCCTAAAGCGCAAGTATGATCAAGGAGACGTTTGGTAAAATGATGATTAAGGTCATCTTATGGATAAATCAGCCCTAAATGGATCATTGGATCATTTCTTTAAAAAATGGAGCAAATCAATTCACACACACAAACAATTTTTTTTATTCTGTTTTACACCATTTTCATGTCTAATGTGTAAAGTGCAGCCAGTCCAGGCAGAGTGGTTAGCTGGGTTAAATGGTTTATTAGTGATGTAACTGTAAATGTATCTGGCTTGGCTGTTATTTGCAAGTGGACCATCTTTCTATGCCAACAAATAGGTGCTGATGTCATGAATGAAGGTAAAAAAAAAAAAGGAAAAAAAAACAATAATAAAATCAAATGAACAATTTCATACTATCGCGTTTTTTTTTGTTGTTGTTGTTGTTGTTGGGTGTTTTTTTTTTTTTTTTTTTCATTTTCACTTTCATTTCCTGTCCCACTTGCAGTACAGATTTGAGCCAACATATTTTTTCTGGATGCCACTCAACTAAAACAGAGATGACTCAAATAAAGCAAAAAGTGCATAGTTCTCTTCAGTAAAGCAGGAGGTTTGCAAACGCCATCCTTAGTGTGCTCAGAAGCCTACTGGTGGCCTCTACTGGTTAAACCGTGTGCTTGCTGGACGCAAATATCTAACGTGTTTTCTGTCGGTTTAAAAAAGAGAAACAACTCAAATACAAATAAAAGAATTTCACTGATACCCCTTTTCCACCAAGAGGGAACGGGTTCTCTTCTGGTTTGCGGACCACATCTTCAACCGCTCGGAGCATTTCAACCCAAAATAAATTGGTTCGAAATCTGAAAGGTTGGTTCCAAGTTGAAACAAAAAGATAGTTGTCTTTTTCCAGTGCAAAGCCTGATGTCATCAGTGGGCATCATTCGTTTCGAGAAGAAGCAGACCACAGCAAAGGATCCCGCAATGGAAAATGATAAATAAAACAAATATCTGCAATAAGAAAACAAAATCTTCCAGGTAATCAATTCAATTTGCCCTCTTGCTTCTAGTAATGTTTACTTTTACCCAAAGGTTCAAAGAATCCTGAAAGGAAACTGCCCCAAGAACCTATTCCCTGTTGGTGAAAAGCTGTCTTTGTGCATTGCAAAAGCAAATTGGCGAATAAAAAAAAAAAAAAAAAAAAATCATTATATGAATATAATCCATTTATCTAATATTTCATTAGCATTTATTTTTATTTTTGCTTAATTTGATTTCTCCCAAAGGAGTAAAAGAAATTCAAATTTCATATCATCTCATAGTGGGGAATATTAAATCAATTCACTTACAGTCACGAGGGTTTTCTTTCGGCAGTGTGAGCTTATTTAGAAATGTCTTCATATTTTAGAACACGTAAATGGATACACTTTTTTTTTTTTACAGGCGCAAAGGATAATCTGATTTCCTTTTTAAAATCTGATGATTTTGTTTGCGGTGATTACGTCGAAGGGCTTCGGTGACTCCTTTCGGCACTTGGTGATGCACCATCAAAGGAGCTTTTCTTGAAAGTGTCTGATTCTCGTCACGTTTCCTCTGTGCTGCCTTTGATTCGCTTTCATTTAATTAGGGAGTAAACGGTAAGCTAGGAGGCGTGCGTCGCGAGGGGAAGGGCTTAAACACGGTTCAGGAATCACACATAAAGATTGTCATACTGTAAGGCTTCTCGCTCTGTTGTCTAGTGTTATAATAAACAGCATTTTCCTTTAGAAAGGCCTGTTAAATCCCAGAGCACACAGAGTGCACGCATGCTTCTCTGCCGAAATGTAACGGATGCATGCTGAAACAGTCGCATCTTTCTCCAACTGTCCATGGCCTGATAGGTTGAGCAGTAGCTGCAGCTGCAGGGCGGCGTGCGTGACCTCTAGCCTTACATCGCGGCAGCCGAGGGTCTCTAGGGGAGCGCTGTATCTGCTGGCCTTGCACTCAGATCAAACAGCACTGTACTGTACGGTCAAACAGAATTCAGAAACACAGCACTGGACATGTCCATATTCAGCCAAGAGGCACTAAAGCCACTGCGTCTTCATGCACAGAGAGAGTCTTTAACGTACGGTATATACAAATATATACTGCGTCGTCAGTCTGTTTCTAACTGGCTCCTTCTGGAGAATGTACGTATCCCAGCAGGCTCCTTGTTGTGAACCGGAGATAAAAATAGTGCCTTTGTAAACAGGCCTAGAGCCCCATGTAGGCTCTATAATGCTCACTATAAGTCCCCTGAAGCGCAGAGCACATCGTTTGAGGGAAACTACTCGACGTGTTTGCAACACTGAAGCAATTTCTACTGCGCATACGTACATGCATGGACCCCTACACACTTATACGCACGTTCACACACATGAAATAGTTCACTCAGCTCCAGTGACCTCCCAGTGCAGGAATGGTTATTCAACTTTTGAATAAAAAAAATAAAAATAAAAAAAAAACATGGAGGAAGAAAGAAAGCTGAAGTAAAAAAAAAAAACAAAAAACACTTGGTCATTCACGTCAGAGTGCGAGTAAAGGACAGGACGAGACGAAATTGTCCCGGTCGCTATAGTGGACGCGTCCAGGCCGTAACAGGCCCCGATGGCAGCCAGGGTCAGAGTTCGAGGGCAGCTCAAAGTTCGTCTTCATCCAGCTGCGCCAGGTGATTGGAGTGCTGTAGACTGGAGGAGGGGCCTGGAGCTGATGGTCCCGCCTCCCACAGAGGTGCTCTGGAACCATGCTCTCCTGCCTGCTGGATTGGACAAAAGAGCAAAAGAAAGGGAAAGTATCTATTACACCGAACAGCTAATTCACCTCTGCTTCAGAAACATTCCTACGGCATTTCCAAAAAAAATAAGTCTTTATTAATAACATCTGGGATTAAAAAAAAAGGCTCGACGTGTCTCTGCCAAACACAGCAGAGCAATTTGCAGCGAAGGCCTTACTTAGCATGTTATATTTGGAACTTTGACTGTCAGAGCTGTTCCTTTATTAAGGATAGAAGTACGACTAAATCTCTGTGAATGAGTCGGTGAATCGCGGCGCTGTGTAGCGTTTCAGAAAAACGGTACTGAAATGTCCGAATAAAGGGATAACTGCAATACTGATTCAAAACCCGGCCTTGTTCTGCTTCTCAGCACGTCTCCGTCCCATCCAGCTCGCGGTCTCTGCTGTCTCACTCTGGAGAAACCTTTCTCCCTCAGTTCGAAGCAGCATTTCTAGTTTGATTAGCGACCCTGGTGACTATGATCCTGCTTCCGATCTTAAAGGAAGCAGATTCCTCAAAACTGCTTTAAGCGTACGGCAGCACCCGAAAAGCACGTGAAGTTGGTGTCCTTTATTTTCTACGGTAAGTGCTACTGGTGACTGTTTCAGTCCCCACTGAATTACCTTAGCAAACAAGGAAAACTACTCTCGCTCCTTCCAGAACTGAGCGTTCCCAAAAAGTGAATTCATCACGAGGCATGTTCTCATTATTCACCCCACCGCCATCAAAACACCACTTAACTCCAGCACTGGCGTGGGACGAGAACAATCAAGCTCTCGATAAGGATCTTGCACTTCCTTTTCTCCTTCCTGTTTGTTTTGTAGCACAGGCCTCCAGATCTGAGTAAACAAGATAAATACTCCAAGCTAACACAGCTATTGTTGAGCTGTCAGTCAGGAGCAGACGGTACTAATGGACCCGGGTCCAGCCGAGTAACAGAAGGCAGACGCCAGAGCAACCAGTGAAGGAGTTGCAGGTGTGGGACACTTGTTATGCACTAGCTATATCGCATACTGGCACTTGGTGTATTCATTAAAAAGAAATAAATCTGTGTTAGTCCCTGTATGATATGCACGAATGTAGCCTCACTTGGTTCCCATGGCAACAGTGTCACATCCTTTTGTTTTGGATTCCGTATCCTGTTTTGGTCTGTCTCAGCACTCGGTTCCTTTCCTTGATTGTGTTCAGGTAAATTGCGTCACTGTTCAAAAAATTCACTGTTTGCAGTTGAGTGCAAAAGTTTGTACGCCTCGCGGTGTCTTAATGGGAAGGCGTACAGACTGTGCCGTCGCTTACCCAAAAGCGCCCGTGCATCAAAAGAATCCTAATATTTTTAAACGTGGTTTCTAGAGGAAATTTTCCATGATGCTTCTGAAGGTGGCAGTGTATAACATGTAGGTCGAGCTAGGATAAATATGTCGAGAAGAATGAGGAAAGCCATGGGGGGCCAAATTATACAAACGAGAGGATCTAAAAGACGTCCAGAGGACAGGGATGAAGCTGGGGCCGTTATAAAGTTTAAAGCGTTTTTGGTGTTTATGTTTTAATGCAGCCGGTGTGACAACTCGCTAAATATCTTGTTTCTGTTTTCTTCGCTTTAACCCTGGAGACGCCGTCAAAAAAAAAAAACGCCAAATGAATATGCCTTGACCAAAGATTTCACGCATTAAAAAAAAATACTAATAATAATAAACAGAATTCAAATCAACATTTAATGAATCTAATTACACTTCAGATCTGTCAAATCCTCCATTTGCTTCTGCTGGCTTCCACAAGGGGGAGCGCTGAAGCATCTTTTCAGGAGAGACACCTCAAAGCAGAGACGTCCAGTCTTCGCTGCAAAGACACAGTGTGGCTGCAGGTTTCCTTCCAACCAAACAGGAGTCTCACGTGGAATGGAAACCTGCAGCCACGTCAGCCCTCCTGTGAATATGTTTTGGTCACTCCTGTCTCGTGAACATGTGTGAATGACAGTTTGTGTACCTGTGAGCCTTGTGCGCTGGTGGGATAAACGCCATTGGACACTGTCTGGCAGGAGTGGACAGCATGTGAGAAATGGGGCTCTTCGTTGAACGCCAGCTGAACATGAGCTGGAGAAACTGTTTGGGTCTCCAGCTGGGATTCCAGCTTACAGCGCTGTGTTAGCTGTAAACACACACACACACACACACACACATAGAGAAATCCGCAAATATTTTTCCAGACTGGTCCTGAACGAGTCTAATTCCTGAGGAAGTTCTCTGAGCTCTCTGGTTCTGATGACAATAGAGCGTGTGACTTTATGCGTTCTTATGTCTCAGCCAATAAAAGCATGCTAATTCCAGTTCGGCAGGCTGGATATGTTTGTGTTTGCTCTCAAATATTATTCAAGTGTGTGTACATGTGCGCATGAGTGAATGTTTGATCTACTTTGACCTAAAAACAGGGTGAAATACAGTGTTAGGGGTAAAGAAAGAGTGTTAAAGTGTCCAGGGTAACGTGTTAAAGAACTATATCAGCTTCCCTGCATAATGCTGCATCCGGAGCGTATGTGTGATTAGCACAAGGACGACTGTTCCCTTGCTGAAGAAAAGAAAAAAGGGAGAAACAGTTTCCACTAAATTTACTGAAACTGTCATTGAATTCAGAGGGAAGAATTTGCAGTTCACAGCTCCAGGGTCCCTGGTTTGGTCCTGAGCTCGGGTTACCGTTTGTGCTTGCTTTCTTATGGTCTCGCCATGGCCGTGTGGGATTCCTCCAGGTCCTTCGTTTCCTCCCAACTCCCAAAAACACACTTATGGGTGGAATGGCTAGGCTAACATCGTCTCTAGACGTGATGAATATGGTAATGTGTGACTAATGCTACGAGCCCAGTGTTGCTGGGAGAGGCTCCAGATTTACTGCAAACCTGAACAGGTTAAAGTGATTACTGAGGACGAGTAAATGTAGTTGTGTTGTTATGGAGTTATGAATTAATGTGATTGTGTTGTTTTGGTTGTTCAGTCGAAAATATCGTATGTCGAACCACTGTGTTGAACCACTTAGCCTAGCTAAGGTATCTCAGCCTAGCTTACCCCATCTTAGCCTAGCTTAACCTAGCCTACCCAGGTTTTTCCCTGGAGAAGACATTCTTTTGAATTAAAATTAGCTCTTGAAGCACACACAAAAAAAAAACGCAGTGATGCACTGTACAGTACATGGATACAAGGTAACCACGTGAGGTGCAGGAGAGAGTGAGGCATCGCACGAGGCGAGCGATCCGGGCGTCGTCCGCGTACTTCCACGTGTCATCCAAATGTCTGCGTATGTCATACGTTGTTATGCTGACCTGCCAGCGATGCCTGCCCATGAACTTTTAATATTTTCTAAATATTTAATCATTTTTAGTGTATCGCAATCGTCATTGTAACTTCAAAAAAATTGTAAGTCGGGGCCATCGTAACTCGGGGAGCACGTGTAAATAAATAGCTTTTTCCTAGATTATCCCAATCTGAGACTTGTTTTTATAGATTAGATTAGATTAGATTAGATTAGATTAGATTAGATTAGATTAGATTAGATGAACTTTATTAACCCCAGCCTTGGAAATTTCTTATTATTTCTTTATTATATTCCTTATTGTCAGAGCATGAATGTTATTTCAAATTCTTTTTTACAAAGTCATGTATTTTAAAGCTTTATTAACAAAATTCATCTACTGCCCTTAGGCTTTCATTGGAAGTGATTCTCAAGTCAAAGGGCTTTCTGTTCTTTTTGAAATAAAGGAAATCTTCTTCAAATTCTTTCTAATAGCCATCACATGCTACAGATGCTACAGATGTGATGGATACAGATGAGGGTGAAAAATGTTGCTGTATTCCTTTAACACATATGTTTAAATATGGTTACAGTAATCATTTGTAAATGTGAACTAAAAGGTCACAGATGTGTGTGTGTGTGTGTGTGTGTGTGTGTGTGTGTGTGTGTGTGTGTGTGTGTGTGTGTGTGTGTGTGTGT
>JAQLOM010000015.1:4652279-4686215 GCA_030068315.1 Chrysichthys thysi
CGATATCCAGGCCAGCAAAGATGTGTCTTTATCCCCCCCCCCCCCCCCCCGTGTTCTGTTTAAAATGAAAAATGGGTCGGGTCCAGATGTTTGCCGACATGCGCGGTTCATGTTTTACACTCTCGGGTGTTTGTTTAGCCCTTTGCAGATTTGTAACGATTGTATGGAGAAACCTCCCCTCCCCCACCCCCATCCCCGTTTCATATTGCAGATGATGACAGGATTTGCCAGTTTTGCTATTCCAAGCATGGTTTACTCATCGCTGACTGTAAACCATATTGTTTAAGAAAAGCAAGTCATGACTCGTTTTTACCGTTGCTTCATTCCACCAGGCATCCACGAGGAGTACCAGCTGCCCTACTATGACCTCGTACCCTCTGACCCTTCTATAGAGGAGATGAGGAAGGTTGTGTGTGACCAGAGACTGCGGCCTAACGTGCCCAACTGGTGGCAGAGCTACGAGGTATAAACCCTGTTTAGCACCCAGTGGTTCTAAAGATCATTTAAAGGTCCGCCTTGACCCTTTGTGTTAGCCCTGTGATAGATTGGTGGCCTGTCCATGATGTACCCCGCCTCACACATGAAGTCAGTTGGGATTGGCTCCAGCTTGGTGGTATAGATGACCATTACTGGATAATGCATGGCTGCATAATGACATTGTTTGTTTGTTTTTTGTGTGTTTTGTGAAGGCGTTGAGAGTGATGGGGAAGATCATGCGCGAGTGCTGGTATGCTAACGGAGCAGCCAGACTAACAGCGCTGCGCATTAAGAAGACTCTCTCGCAGCTCAGCGTGCAGGAGGACGTTAAGATGTGACGCGCGAACTGGTTGCTGCTCCCCCCAGGAGGCGCACACTCGGAGCAACCTGCCAGTTTCAGGCACCGTTTTTATAAAGTTGTGACAGGGACTACCTCACATTTTTAGCCAAAACTACTGAGCTTAAGGCCACTCCAGCTGTTCTTCAATCCCTCCATTGGCTCCCAATCCAGTCTGTCTGTGTGCATCGCCATCATGTCGAACATACACACCTCCACTGCATGGGCTGTTTGATTCTAAGGCTGGATTAATTCATTAACCGTAACGGGACTTTTTTGTTTGTTTAAAAACAGTCTTGCCCTTGAATATGGACTATCGTGTGCTAAAGAGCATGGTCGTTTATGCATTTTTATTTTGTGTGTCTCCTTTAGCCCATATGGTATGTTGAACTCTGAGTCACAGCCTGTTTTCCACTGTGGTGGTGGGATTGTTTCCTGATTTTTATCGGCCTTCGAAAAATCCTAAAGTAAAGGAACAGCGAGGCACCCAGGGGTCAGGTTGTGGGGCTTTTCTTAATCGTCCCACAATTAAAGGAAATGAGTTTGCATTTGTGGCGTGAAATGGATGCAGAGAAACCGAAACTCCTTTATTTACCTTATTAATATTGTGACCTATACTTGCTGTACAAAAAGGCATGTTTCTTGTAAGCGTTAAGATTTAGGTGCAGATGACTGTTTAACAGAGAGCATTTTTATTTTCGTTTATTCCCCAGTTTTATTTTTTCATTTCAATGTTTTTTTGTTTTGTTTTTTTTACATACATGATCAAGACACTGTGAGATTAGTGTTCATTTAGGTTCTGGCCATTAATGATATAGAATGCTGTGCGAACATCAAATTCATGGCAAGAAATGTAGCATAATTATCATTATGTTGCGTGGTGGTGTTTTTTTTCCTCCTTACATTCGAGCATGCGTTATATACCCAACTGGTCTTCGTTCGATTCTATAGGATTTGTAGGATCTGCACTATCGCTCTTTTGGGGAAGGAGCAGAAGGTGCCACTTTAAGAAGCATCCTGTAAATGGTTGATGTAAAATAATGCGTGAATCTATCTGCTTATTTATGATGTAACGTTTATAATCTACAACTTTCTATGATGAGTTTTCTTCCTGTATTTTGTAGTTTCAAATTCAAGCGAATGGGAAGGTACTACTGACTGCGCAGTTCCTTGCATGAATGAAAAATGTCGAAGCTTGTACGTTTGGTAGGGATCTGTCTGTGATCCGGGTAGAGTGATATACCGATGTCTGACACACCCTTCTTTATTTAAATGCAGGAATCTATACTTGGTCCCAGAGTGATTTTGTAGAGTTCTTTTAAAAAGAAAAAAGATTTTTGAACATAAATGCAATGTGGGCTTTTGTGTGTGTGTGTCCTCCAGGCTTTTGTCTTGGCTGTTTGAGGCCATACAAGGTCTATAACAGTTGAATGAGCACAGTGGATGAATGCACACAGTTGCGTAACAAATCTCAATAGACTGGGCACAGGGGTTTTTTCTTTTTCTTTTTTTTTTTTAAAAGTATTAGATTAACACAAGGGTGACTATTACATCAGGATAAAATGAACTTATCCAGGAATCTTGCTTGGAGTCTTAAACAGGGTGCTTGGGGAAAACAAAAGTCGACACTTGCGTGAGATTTATGACAGTAGCATTACACATTATTATGCTAATAATGCATCCACACTCCTTTTGCATCAAACTCAATCTGGTAGCCAGTTCATCAAAACAGTACTGGGTGGAACAAATACTGTACCGAATAATGGTGCCTGTACTGTAAGTGTTAAATCTTTTTTTTTTTTTTTTTTTTTTTTCCTTCTTTAAATCACAATGTAAAAATTGAGCAAGCCACCTTTTTACTAATATTCTGAGTCGAGCACTGGAATTTTTCTGATTAATGTAAGGAAAAATGGACTTGTCACCACCTCCTTTTATTTATAACTCTCGTGTTTTTCAGCTGGAATTCATTTTTGATTGACACATGTACTGCATACTCTTTTATATAGCAAATGCTTCCGACACTAGGAGGGTTTTTACAGCAGATGTTAGTCAGGCTGTTTACTGGAAGAATCGCACTGGTGTGTAGACTAACTGCCCTTGTTTGGTTTGTCACAAAGACTGGATGCTGTAATTTAAACCGTATGTTAAACCGTTGCTAATTCTTTTGGGGATTTGTTGAAATTGTACATAATACATTTTGTTTTCTTATCTTCATGTCTGTGTTTTCTTTCATTAGATGATGGGCATATCTTGGTTCCACTGGCACCTCATTTTTCATTTGACAAAGTTTGTGCCCCCTCCTCCCCCCACATTTCATTTAAATGAAAGGAGCTTGGGAAAACTGAACCTGATTGCCAGCATTCTGGGAGAGGGGGTTGATGTATAGTGGCCCTTTGACTCACACTTAATTCGTGCCGAGACTCCTTCATGAACCGATTTGTTCGCGACCCGAATCAATTTTTCCCATTGAAATGAAATGTAAATACAATGAATCTGTTTCAGTCCTAAAAAACATGTTTTTAAAGTGTATTATGGGTTTATGTGTGGCAATAAAACATGGAATAAAATGAAAATAAGCTTAAAGAAATAAACCTAAATGAAAAACATTCATTACCTTTACCTTTGCATTGGATATGTAGTTGCGGTTCTCATGTTTTGCGATTATTTCTTTCTTTATTTCAACTGTTATACACTTAGGATTCTTACTCTCACTACCATTTCCACTTTCTTAGGACCCGTAATGAAGCTTATAGAGCAAAAATGCAGAGAAACACACACACACACACACACACAAAGCATTGAACACGTTCACGCCACGAGTGCTTAACTGGAACTTAAGATTTGTGCTGTGAAGTGTGGATTGGCTTCCTGTATGTCAGTCACGGATTTGTCAGTCAGTCGCAACAAAATCTGCGTCGATTTGTTCGCCATCCGATGCGCTTGTGAGCCAGGGGTCCACTGTCCAGAATATGGGGCTTAAAGTCCCCGAAACACATCTAACCCTAATAATTTTTGTACTAAATAGAGATTGTCCCAAACCAGCTTTACAGAAATTGAGATGTAGATTTAGATTCCTCATAAACAGCTCCTTGAGATAACATGAAATCTTGAGAGGAACCAGATTCAAAACCGATCACATCTTTTGGGGTGGTACAATTCTAAATAATGCTTCTACAACTTTGTACTATTAAATCAAACAGTAAGTGTGTTACAAGGATGTGGAATGTATAACCCTGTTTTGTGATTGTTTTTTTTCTTGAGTCTTGGCTGATCAGGTCACATGTGAAGAACTGAGACACATCACTGTTTACACCTTGTGTCCATCATGCGTCAGCAAGGTGTCCAGCCAACCACTACATCACTTCCACTAGAAGATCAAATGTGCCTGCGCATGGTCATGTAAAAAAAATTTAAACTGCAACGTACCTCACATACCACAGACATCAGTGATGCTCTCCAATTTCTTCTAGCGTGTCATGCCGACACCTAAACAACAAACATTACATTCTTGTCAGGGACGCATCAGGACTTGTTAGTATTTATACTACAAAAGGTATGTTGTCAAATGCATCTAAAACCACCTTGGCAAGTGGTTTGAGTTAATGAGTCTTGAATGTGTATTGGGGGTCATTTGCAAGCAGACCACCCAGGACGCATTTTAATACAAAGTCTAAACTGGGTCTAAGAATCCTGGGATGAGTACAGGACAGTCTTTGATTACAGCAGCAGCTCTTGGATACAAACCAATAGTATCCAGATGAGATTATCCACTGAAGCAGTGATAAATCTTGAAAACCTTAAACATGAACATCAGTTAGAGAAACAGTGCAGTCACAAAAGTTTTTGCAATCTCAAAAGTTGTAATGCATCACTGGTTCACTGTTAGCAACACTTTCTACTGCTACCTTAATTAACCCATCCAATCTTCCCACCTATACGATCATACTCCTGCATAAATTATGTTCTTACTGGCCTTTAGAACTTTTAACGGAACACGACTCCAGAGTTCATCAGGATGAGATGATTGATGTTTTTAGGCTGTCTAATTATCCACAAGTCGGGAGTTGTCTGCACAAGCCATGGCATCTTTTTTTGTTAATGCAAAATAATATTTAATTAAACTAAACTAAGCAGAACCAAACAGGGGGGGAAGGGCTGTATTTAAAATGCATTTTTATTTTTCTTTACAAGAAATAAAGCAAAGACAAAGAAAACAGAAGAGGGAAGGGTAATGGGCAACTGTATATAAAGTGATGCAACCTCTGTCATCAAAAAATATGTACAATTCAAAATTATATCCATACAAAACATGCCACATACAATAAAAATGTGTATTTATCTTCCTCAGAGTAGCTCTGCTGTACAGATGCAGCATCTTTGAAAAAGAAGAAAAAAAAAATAAAAGGAGTTAGGCTGGGCTATTAAAAAAAAAACAAAAAAACAGCTATGCATTTTTTTAATTAAATTAAACGATATGCAGGGAGGCCTTAAATTAATATATAACAAAAGTGTAAAGATAGGGGTTCTACTAAAATCCAGTGAATGCCTGCAAGATTTAAAATGATAAAATATACACGACCTATAAGGTTCACCAGTTCTGTTGTCCGTCTTCAAAAGAAGCACGACTTCAGAGTGAACTTCCATCTTTGAGAGGTTTGGGGATTAATCACTGAATGTGGAAATCAAACCCTACACTGCCTACAAGTTATATAAAAAACACATTCACTTCTACAGGGAGGGAAAATATGACACTCGTCATTTCATAAACAGTATCAGGAACCTTTTCTTTTGGGGGGGATGGAAAAAAATGAAACAAAACAAAAACAAAACAAACAAACAAAAAAACACTTAACCAATAATCAATTCAAGGAGCAGTTTCAGTATTTCAGGTATTTCACAAGCAGTAGCATAAATAATATTAAAAGAAGAAATCTATGCGAACAATATTACATAAATACACATACGCTACGCACCATTCTACCAATCATCTTCCAAACATGATCTATTTGCATGATGAAGTATCAGGATTAATATCAAATACAAATTCCATTTCAGATTTCTCATTCACCTCAAACACTCATCCAGATCATTGGTGAACATGATAATCACTTTTTTTTTTTTTTTTTTTTTTAAATATATGTCTGTATATGGTCTTATAGCAAAAAACGCTAATAGAAAAACAGGTAAATGCAAAAAAAAAAAAAAACCCAATAAAAAAAAAACCCCCAATCTGAGTCATATACATATCAAGATATTACTTCGTTTTTCCATTTTACATATATTTATAGATATATACACATTTAATCTTTCTGATAAAATGATATCCAGTGGTTTCTCTTATTCCATCAATTTTTATTTCTCTAGAATTTTGATTTTATTCATTAAAAAGGGGTAGGATAAACAGCTTTTTGCCCCCTAATATATACAGTTTGTACAAGTTGCATTACTTTTTAATATGAGGTCATACATCTGGGGAAGAAGGAACAAAGTAATATGCAGTTTGTGGAGACTTTGTTCAGCTCCCTTCTCTGAAGATTAACGATTTTTTTTTGTATCTGTTTTAATATGAATGAAAAACAAATGCCCTTTTAAAGTGTTTCTCAGCCTTCGCTTCAGCCTTAAGAAGACAGTGCCAACAGTTCTCACACCGCGTTACAGGTTATTATTATACAGCCTGCCCGTGCTCAGACAGAGAAAGGCTCACTACAGTAAGTTTACAACAGTCCACCAAGTATTACAAAGAGAGAGATAGATGAAGAGTTGCTTGGAGTGATGAGATGGAAACCTATAAAACATGGGGTATTTAGAATTCAAATGGCATAGAACATGGCAAACAAAATAGTAGTCTTGCATCATAAGTTACAATTTGTTAGTCAAGAGCCTCAAGCATCAATCTTTCTCAGGTGAGGGTTGTTGAATTAAACAATCGTCTGAAAAGGGGAAGAAAAAAAAAAAAAAAGAACTCAAACAGCACCCTGCTTCATTCTGTTACTCACTCTGTCTGGGAAAGAGTGGATTTGGTTGTGCGCTTAAATAAAAAGAAGGGGGGGGAAAGAGCATGATTTCTAGATGCAAATAGGCAGACAGGAAGGAAAATGGCTACATGAGAACTACAGTCATTTAGTAGGTGGCCTCAAAGACTTAGACACCCATTTGGTTTTATTGATTGCTCTGAATAATGCATGATCGTGCTGAAAGACTGTCGTAGAGGCTCTGTCGTTGTGTATTGTGAGAAGTTGCAATGGCTCACTACTGTAAATAATAAGCAACACAGAGAGAAGCAAACCAGCTGCTTAGGTTTCCCTGCTTAACCAAGAAAGGCGACTGCCACGAAAACGTTCCTCCCTTCCCCTTTCCACAGTAGCACTTAAAACAGTTTAATACAAAGCAGTCACTTCCCACAAAACTCAATGAGGTAGACTGGGTCAACCAAACCCACCTTTAAACTCAATATAATAAAACATCTGGTGCCTTTTTGAGCCACAGGTCAAATAGTATTTAAACTTTATATTATCGTACATCTTGTTCACAATAGGTACATAGTTCTGATCTGAGCCACTCCAGGATTGTCTTGCCAATATCCATTTTGTCAATCTTCATTGCTGACTAGATGGGAGAGTGTTGTTCTGGGGTGACAAGGTGGGAAACAAAATGAAACAACAAAAAAAACCCAAAAAAACAAACAAAAAAAGCCAAAAGGAGGAAAGAAAAACAATAAAAGATAGGTCCAAAGGTAAAGTATTAGTTCATTTTTGAGTACTTGAATGGCTTTAATCAAACTTTCTTCACTGAGTTCTACCCTAAGTGTATTGATATGATACAGAATCAGACATTTTGGTAGAGAGGATTGATTCCAGCCAGCTTATTGGAGAAGAAAAGGAGAGGAAGTTGGAAGGAGGTGCTTTTGGCAGAGGCGAGTTTCACCAAGAAGATTCAAGCAAACAGTTGAGCTCATCAGAAAACGAGTTGTAGCTTTAAATTTTACTCTCTTCAAAGCTTTGGCTCCTGATGTGAATAAGAAAAGTCTTTTTTCTTTCAGCGGAGGGAGAGTAAACCTTTGCCCTCCTCTTGTTTCAGAACAGCTTATGATCTGGGTAGTAATGTTCCAACGAGGCTTTGGCGCAGAATTGTTCTGGCACCAGGGAGCAAAGGCATGTCTTGCACATTCTGTCTCCCCTTTAGTTCATCCACTTTCGGCAATTCCAGGCTCCACAATGGCAAGGGATCTTGTGCTGATCATCCTCAAAATCAAACTGATAGTCGTATGTCAGCTAACGTGCCATCAAAGTGAGGACCAAAAAATAACCAAACCAAAAAAAAAAAAAAAAAAAACACAACAGATTTATTTATAGGACAATGCACAAATTATGTGTTGTATAAAATCACATTGAACAATTACTTCAGTCTACCATACATGATTCTTACCTCCTCACCCTTGGGGATTCTACGACTGGAAATGATGATGATCTTGTCTTCTTTGTCAAACGTTACAACTTCCGCAACACAGTTGGGTGCACAGGAATGATTCACGTAGCTGCAACAGCGCATATACAACTCAAGTGAAGTTCAATAAATGACTCAATATTGCAAAACAGAGAAACACGGGCATAGTGAGGGTCTTACCGAGCAGGGCCGCCTGTGAGTGTGGCATCTATTACATGCTCGTTATTAATGCGGAACATGTAGATCCCACGGTTCTGATTCGGAAAAATAACATACAGATGAAAGGTAATGCAAATATTTGGAAAACCCAAAGGGTCATGTCAACTCAACTATGCTGTATACAAACCTGCTCTTCATAGATTTTTTCCCGTCGATTTGCCACCTCATTACGAATGATGGTACCAATGTACTCGATGACCATAGTGTGTTTTTCCAAATCTTTCGCTGCATACAAGCCCAATCCCTGGATACGGGAGCGAGCCAGGTACACATTGTTCTTCCATTCGGTCTTCAACCGCCTGTACTGTGAGGACTTGGAGTGAACAAACTGCTTGCTGTAGGGTGTGTTGATTTCCCCTGTAAACGTGCTCTGGTAGGCTTTGGACATACTTGTGCTATTCAGCGTATGGGGCCTATGGAAACAGGAAAAAAAAAAAAAAAAAAAGCTTCAGATCACAAGTACAGGCCAGAGGAAATCTAACCTCTCAAATACATAAGGTAAAACTGCATACAGAATAGCCATCATTAATAAATACTCATACTACAGCCTTACCGTTTGCAGTGCGTGAGAATCTTGGGCTCAGAACGTGCACAACCAGTAGGATTAATCATAAGAGGAAGCTCCATGAGAGGATGGCGGCCATATCTGAACGTGTAGTTCTGACAGTTCTCCACTCCTGGAAGCTGTACAAGTACACGAGGCTTGTTAATTTTTCAGTGGGAAAGTGCATCACTATTATAACGATCACCTGCAATCTGTTATCAGACTGTTGGAAACCATGCCATACCGACTCAGTGATGCGCAGCACTGCATGAACAGTAAGTCCATACATTTCCTCCCCCTTTACATGATCAGCAAAGAGCTTCAGCATGGCTGCATCTTCACGCAGCTTGGCAACATTCTGCACAATGTCATTCCATATGCCTAAAATTTAGAAACATAGTTCAAGAACATGAACACGTTCGCACTCACTCCAACACACATGTAATGTACCTTTACACAGCAAACATCTTAAACCTATTTACCGTCTGGACTCATATCACGGAAGTGTAGATCTTCCTGTCCATACTCCAGCACGCGCACTTCAAACAAGGGTTGGCCATCCTGCTCACTGATGCGACACCGATAGCGACAACGTCGGTTTGGCACACGGGTGCTCCAATAGATGCGTGTGGCCTCGTAACCCACAGGGTAGATGGCAGTGGGAGAGTGGAATGCTGCCATCTGAGAGGGTAGGAGCTGACCCACAGCATGGAAGATGAGCCCACCAACTCGGAAGAGGTGTATGCGATCACCACGCTGTAGGATGCTGGCAATCTGTTTTACTTCATCTCGCTCGATGTAGACTCTTCGGAAGACAGCAAAGCTGCTGAGCTCCTCCTCACTGGGGCCTTTCAGCTTGTGCTGGGTGCACAGCATGGTTTTGTCCTTGAAAAACATACAGCGTGCTCGGATGGCACAGGCAAAATGGTAGACGTTAGGGCAGCGGAGACGGTTGCAGCTGTTGGTGGCACCAGTCTTCTGGCAGAATGCGCAGCGTGTGCGAAGACCACGTCGAAGGGCCACTTCTACGTTGATGAGTGCACCACCCTGCGTCTCGTAGACCTCAGTAGACCACAGGGCACAGTTGAGATGCACCCAGAGATCTACATCAATGTTGAGAAGACGAGCTGGACCATCAGTAACTCCATCACCTTCTTCGTGGCAAAAACAGCACTTGCGTTTATCACGCGGCAGCCTGTCTGGTCTGAGTGTAATACGCAGCCGTTCCATGAGTTCTGACACCTCTCGACTGTTCTCCTTCTTGGAGCTGCCCTTACGAATGGTGATGACCAAATGAAGGCGTTTCCAGCGCACACCTCTCCACTTCTTGATTTTGGGACGCATCTCTTCATCTTCTGAGAAAGGCCTGCGTTGTTTAATGTTTTTGGGGGAGAACTCCATCATCACAGACTCCTGAGATACTGAGGCAAAGACTGAAACAGAAGCTGCCTCTTCAGGTGGAGCAACCGTAGGGGCTAAAATGGCCTCCTCAGGCTCTGTCTTGACAGGAGAGCTGTGAGATTCAGTGGTCAATGGTTCACTTGGTGGCTCTGTTTTAATGGGAACACTGGGGCTAGAAGAAGAAGGTGATTTAAGCTGGGTAGGAGGCTCCAGTTGAGCTTGTTCTTGTTGAGCTTGATGGTCAGACCGAACTTGTTCTTGTTGAACTTGAGGGTCAGACTGAGCTTGTTCTTGTTGGGCTTGAGGGTCAGACTGAGCTTGTTCTTGTTGGGCTTGAGGGTCAGGCCGAGTATTAGGTTCAGGCTGAGCACAAACAGATGGTGGAGGTGGTGGAGGTGGAGGTGAAGGTGGTGGAGATACCTCAATAGGAATAATGGGAAGATGGCGCACATCGAGGTCAGATACATTGGTCATGTAACAGTGCTGGGCTGGTCGATCCTCTTGCTCAGCGCATTCCTGGGGAAAGAAAAAAGGTAAGCTATTCCATTTCTAGGAAGTTTAATAAATTAAAAAAAATAAATAAAAAATTTTGTATCAGTTTCGCAAAATGAAAGACAGCCAACCTGTTTGATCAGGGACAATATGTCGACCTGCTTCTTTAGAGTACAGCCTGGCAATGTAACATCAAACTGCTTAAGCCATTCCGCATCTTGGTTTGAAGATGGATCAGTCTTTACATATAGAGGTCCTAAAACAAATACAAATCTTATTGGCAATCAGAAAAATATTTTAAGGGGCATGTTCAGAGCAAACCAACTATTAGTTTGTGCCTAGTGTAATACAGTCAATTTTCCCAAAATGAGGTCAAATCAAGAACAGTTCTAGGCATTACAATTTCATGGATATAATCAAGAACGAAATCACTGTTTGGCATTTTAAATGCAAAGTGCTATGAAAGTACTAATGAAAATGTAACAAATTGATGGGCATAGGTTACCTGGGTTGGAAGAGTCAGGTGTTTTCCCAGACCCAACAACACCTGCTCTACCAGGACTCCGGGGAAAAGCCACTTCATAGGACCCTGGCATGCGTGTGTGCAGTAGTTGGGCAACTGTCACCATCACAGAGTTCAGATTCTGATGAGGGAACAAATGTTCCAGGATCAAAAACAGCATGATAATCTTCCTGGTAAGCAGATTTGAACAGCTTTGATTATAAAATACCTTAGCTGCAGCTGCTGAGAGAGTGAAGGTAACAGACACTTCATTGCTCTTGGTCTTGTCCCAGGAACCAGATGAGGAACCAGCCTTTCCCTCTATTGGCTCAAATGGCTTAGTTTCTGAAAAACCTGGGAATTAGGGGGGAAATATTAGATCAGGGGTCCCCAACCACCGGGCCGGTACCGGTCCGTGGGTCTTTTGGTACCGGGCCGCGAAACAATAATAACCTTCCTGAAATTTTTAGATATTTTATTTTCATTAGTTTCCTGGGTATCTTATTTTGAAAAATTCCACTCTCGTCGCACTACTGCACGTGACTCAGAGAACGTAGCAATTTAAGATGCTGCCACCGGGGAGAAAGCCCCGCCCTCTTCCATCGCAACCCCCCCCGGTCCGTCTTACATCGCAACACCCCCCACCTCCCCCCCACCGGAAAACTTGCCCTACGTGAAAGTGGTGCCCAGTACAAAAAAAGGAACATGGTCATAAGGCATACTAGGAATAGCAGAGCGTGGAATCATGGGGATAACAGGAGAAATGGCTCTATTTTCCTCCTCTTCTTTTAAGTCCAATAGGTGAGGGAACCGTGATGTCTCATCCCCCAGCTGGCTTTCAGGTGATGAGGCAGGAACAATGGTGTCTGGAACATCACTGTCATCACTCTCCATCCTGAAAGTGATTAATCCATAGGTATACCATCAAACGAATAGCATACATTTTTACACAAAGAGGTGAACAATCTTTCTGAATGCTGCTGCATACCTCACATCTTCATTCTGATTATGTGGAGGAGTGGGAAGCGCTGCTAGTATATCTACACTCTTCACCTCTTCAGGAACAGAGTCTAAAGGGTACAGAAGAGGTACTTTCATTATACAGTTTGGTTCATGTCAACACATGCTAGTGCATTTTAACTTGATGTTGGCATGAATGATCATCATTACAATGACCTGTGGTATCTACTAAAGTCTCTCTCTCTTTCTGGCTTTCTGCAAGATCCTCTACTGCAGTCACTCCATTCAAAAGCTTGTGTTGCACCGAAGGAGGTGGAGTTGGGGGAAGTGATGAAGGTGGCGTTGGTGGATTGCTTAGATTATTCTAATTAAACAGGAGGATAAAAATCAACCAATAATAAACGCAGCATGTAAATCTATCTTACAATTCATCCTTATACAGTACTGGATGTCAGTCATTAATTCACAGCATCATGAAATTAGCTTGTACCTTAGTAAGAAGCTGAGAATAGTAGTCTGGAATATTGTCTATTACTGCATTTCCAAAAGAGCCCTTCAACTGGGTTTTGCCATTAGCTGGACTGCTGCCAAAAGGAGCAAACAAATCCAGGCTAGCAGTAATGGAGGGTTCCATCAAAGGAAGAAGGGACAGTCCCTGAGAGGATTTGAGGAAGAAAATTTGATTACTAAATACTGCTCATACCTGGAATAATCAAGTCCTGGATATCAACTAGGGCTGCACAATATATTGCATGTTAAATATTCCTGCAATATTGCATCATAAATCAATACAAATATGGTATAGTATCAAATACCAATTATAATATGGTACTTTTGTTTGTATGGTATTTATGTTATGTTGCGCAGCCCTAAAAAAAAAAAAAACAATCTTTCTCCTGCTTTCACAGAACCTTACTTGTTTAAGCTGCTTCATTATTGCTTCGGTTTTTCCAACCTCATCTTTCTTGTTCTTTTTTCGAGCATTTGCTCCCCGCTCTCCAGCCTTCGTCGTCCGCTTGGCTTTTGTTACAGACGGTCTTTTAGTGATTGACTGGAGATCCTAACAAAGCAGGTAAAAAGAGCCAAGATTAGTCGTTTATTAAAGGATACATTTTACCCCTTTACATTACTGAAATACTTTTTGCACGCTTTTACCTCCATGTTACGTGGTGTCTCCTGAAGCTTTTGCTCCAACATTGCGAGCTTACTGTTAATATGCCCATTTATTTCATTATGGATGCCATCAGATGTCCTCTGCGATGGCAACTGAAGACTCTTGGTCCGAAGGAGCTTCTGCAGGAGTTGTTGGCCAGTCTCTGATCTGGAAACTTGGCCCATAGTGTCACCTGGTGGATTTCCGGGGCCTGGGATATTACTGGTATTAATTGGGTCTCCAGTGATTTCTCGCTTAATAGTTGCAGAAGAAGGCTCTCCACTATCTCCTGAGTCACAATTAATCTCTCGAGGTTCCTGCTTTATATTTTGCAGTGTGATCTTGCACAGATCCCTTTCACTAGACACTTCACTTTCAGCCACATCTGCTGAAACTGATGGCTGTGGCAGGTTTGACGATGACTTGGGCGATTGGCCATTAAATGGAATAATAGATGTTGGCTTCTGGGCACTTGAGCCCTGTGGCTCAGACTTGAGGACTGATGCTTCCTGTGGGGCCTTAACTATAGGTGATCTTAATGGCGAGGCTGCTGTTGCTCCAATGTTACTAAACGGACTGTTTTTTCCAGCACCACAGTCTGATCTAGATGTGGGTGATGGGTGGTTAGAGACAGATGTAGTACCAAAATCATGTTTATTAAAAGATGCTGGACTTGAGCCAGTCTCTTGAACAGAAGAGCCAGCAGGAGAACCAACATGAGAGGGAGAAGCCTGAAAGGGGCTAAGTGCCCTCACACTGAGACACTGCCCTTGGGCTGGTGGAGTCTGGCGCATACCCATGATTTGCCTTTGCTGACCAGAATGGGGGCTGCCAGGTGATCCCTGACCCATAAGTTGACGAGGAGACATTGGTCTAGCCATGTGACCTAGAGGAGAGGGGCGAACCTGGCCAATCATTGGTCGTGCCAAAGGTACCTGTCCTCTCATCATTTGATGCTGCTGCATCATTTGCTGTTGGGTTGTTGAGTTGTATTGAGGAGAGACTCCTTGTGAGGTTTGTTGAGGGTGCAAGGATCCAGGATTCTGAAACTGTGGAGCCATAACAGAGGGCTGGCCTATTGCTCCTTGCTGCTGTGAAGATCCAACTGGACCTTGCTTAGCAGCAAATGCATAGGGATGCTGCTGCTGTGCCTCAAGTCCTGACATTCTTGGACCAACAGGTTGTGGGCCTTGAGGACGAATTTGGCCCTGTGTCGTCTGTCCCTGCAATCTCAACAACTGACCCTGCTGCTGAGCCTGTCGTTGAGCAATTATTGCCTGAATTTGCTGTAACTGCTGATTGGGAGGTAGGTGACATAACTGAGGGTTCTGTGCAATTAATGCTTGAATATTAATAGGAGCTCGTATTTGTCCAGGGGGTGCACCTGACCTCTGAGTCATCATTATTTGTTGACTTCTATTTAGCTGTTGTTGGACCAATACATCTTGCTGCTGATTTGGATTACCAGTTATTACAGCCTGATTTTGGCCACTCTGCTGTGCTAGCATGCCCTGAATTTGTGCAACATTTTGACCTGTCTGTTGTAGCTGCTGAGCAACATAACACATTTGCTGACCTTCCTGTTTCACTTGTTCTGTATTAAGGGAATTTTGCCGTTGTAGAGCGAGTTGCATCTGTTCTTGAGGTTGTAACCCAGTCTGCTGGTTGTTTACATAGCCATGCTGCTGGGCTGAACTAGCATTTTGTCCTGGCTGCTGCTGTGTTGCTTGTTGTTGAACCATATAAGCAACAGTTGTTGGTTGCTGACCAACTGCCCCCTGTAGATCTCCACTTGGTCCTTGTTGCATCTGGATTGGAGTTGAGGATCCAGCTTGCTGGGGTGGTGTTTTAGGGCTAAGGATTCCACCATCTTTAGGAGCTGGGCTTTGAACACCTTGAGAGAGGCTTGGAACTCCCTGCTGCAAATGATCAACATTCCCTTGAATACCACTTGTAGAGGGTGTTCCCAATGTCCCTTGTTGCTCTGATGCACCCATTTGTGCCAGTTGTCTCTGTTGTGGTATTTGCTGCTGCTGGAGCTGTGCAAGATTTTTTGTTGTATTCTGTTGTTGCTGTGAAAGAAGCATACGCTGTGCCAGAACACTCTGCTGCTGAGCAGTAAGCTGTCCTTGTGGCCCTCTAAGAACATGCTGTGGTTCACTGGAAACTTGCTGGCCCATCAAACCCTGAGGTCTCTGGAGCTGCTGCATTGGCTGATTTGCAGGCATGCCTTGTTGACCAGTCATCATACTTTGATTCAGAGTCATTGGCTGAGCCATGATATTTGATTGTGCCTGCCCAACTGCCTGGTTTCCCATCATGCCTTGAGGAACCTGTATCAGGCTTTTTTGATGTTGCTGGTTAGATATCAATCCTGGTTGTAAGTTTTGTTGTTGCTGCCCCATTAATGCATTGTTCATCAATGTCTGAGGTGCCTGACCACCTATGGATCCAGCTTGCTGATTCATAACACCAGGCTGTTGGCTTTGATGAGTCACAGGTTGCTGTCCCATGATAAACTGCTGTTGCAGTTTTTGAACCATCTGCATCCTTTGCTGCATCTGTCTTTCCTGAAGGAGCCTTGGATCTGGTCCCTGTGCACCAGTCCCTTGTGGAAAAAATCCACCAGGTGGGACAGGAGGCCCAGGGTTATGTGTCCCAGGATGAGGTGTTTGGCCTGCTGTAAATGGATGCACTTGTGGCATTCTAACAGCCATTCCCCCTTGAGGAATGCCTCCAGGTACTTGACCCATCATTGGCCCCCCTTGCTGACCCATTATCATCTGCCCAGGCATCTTAGAAAGCATATGGGGTCCCTGGTTTGAGGGACCAGGTGCTAGCATGGAGGAGCCTTGCTGATGTTGCTGCTGCTTACTTCTGTATTCAGCAATCAAATTGGTGTGCTCCTTCTGTTGCTTACGTACCTAAAAAAGAAAAACAAAAACATTGTAATCAAGGCAATATATAACACACACCAGAGATATGAGATATATGTTTGAATGTTCACCTGATCCAACTGCTTCTGGATTTTACTTTGCTCTTCAGTGACCAGTTTTAACTTTTCAGCATCTGCTTCTGCAAATTCACGTCCTGCTTTCTTAGCTGTTCTTTGTTTAGCACAAAGTGCTTTGCGGGATTTGCGATGAGCTCCTATTTGTTCCTCTAGAAATTTTAGCTGCATTTGTAGCAGCTGCTGGGTGTGTACAAGCCACTCTTCATATTGGTGCTGTTCAGCATCATCTGTTGTGCAAAAGGATTAAAAGATAGATACACTGAATTTTATGCTATAGATTGAAATGTATGCTATAACAAACAAAAAAAGAAAACCAAGAACATTCAAGCACTTAGGAACAGAGTGTAGAACATACTGATGATGCCTTGGACAAATTGTGGAGGATTAGGTCGTGGCTGAGCCTTGTCACTGCTTCCCCCTTCCTGAAATTAAGAGAAGCATGATGATCAGTGTAACTAAAACCTGTAAACCAAGCAGAAAATGGAAGACAATTTACTGACCTCAGATGAACCAGAGCCAATGCTGGCCTGAGCATCTGCACTCCCTGGTCCTGAAGCCAACCTCTGGGCCAAAAGGGATACTTGTTGCCTAAAAAAGTTTAAAGGGGGGGGGGGCATAGAGGTCAATCCCTGCTTTAGAGGAAAATGGCATCATGTGGTTTTATACTGAATTAGGTACCTATTTATACCAGATGGTACGTTCATTGGGTCCTGCGTCAACACCCTTTTGATACCTTTCAAAGCTACCATTTTTGCTTTGGCAATAGGATCCATTATGTCATCAGTCATAAATTTATCCAGATCTGAAAGAACATAAGGTGATATACTCATGAAAATACAAATGCAGGAAAGCATGCTATACAAAAGACCAGGAGATTTACAGACTATTACGCTACCTTTATCTGGGAAGAAGTTGGTAGGAACAGTTTGTGGTTTTGGATGGTGTTGGGGTGGGGCTGCTTGCTGTTGTTGATCGAGAGCAGGGTGAATGTTGCTTGGCTGTCCAGGTCGTATTATGGCTTGGGGTTGCCCCACTGCTACATGAGCAGATGAAGGCATTGGCGCAGTAAGCATCCTCTGCTGCTGTGGGGTTAGTATGTGAGGAGGCCTCGGTACCATTCCTGGTTGACTCACAAGGCCCTGAGGTGCGCGATGATGGGGTAGTAATATCGGGCCTGGTCCCCCAGAGGACTGCTGCTGATTCTGAATATTATGAAGATGACTGTTCAACCCCCCTTGCAGAGCATTCAACTGTTGCTGCTGCTGTTTCTGAAGCTCCTTCTTTTCATGTTCCAGTAGGTCCTGAATCAGTAGAGGCAATTCACTTGCCTCCAGTGAGCTTTCTACTTTGTCAAGATCAACTGCAGGTGAGTGCTGGCCACCCCCATCTGGCAAACCAAGTGGATCTTCGGGTAGGTCTGGGTGTGGTGTAGCTGAAGGAAAAGTCAGAGTATTCACTTGGGTAGGAGGAGGAAATGGAACACCACCTAAGCGGACAGTGCTTAGTGAGGCTGATGAATTCTCTGGCTGAGTTGAGATCTTAGATGGTGTTCCACTAATGAGCAAAGACACGGCTTCACCCATCTCATCTTTAACCACAGTCTGTGCTGTCTGCTGAGGATCGATCAAGCTCTTCTCTTCAAGTTTTACTGTAGCAAGCTCACTGGTATCTGAAGACTCTGCCTTGGGAGGAAGAGAAACATTAGAAGCTGTGGAAGCTTCTGTCTTTAAAGGTAGTTGTGTGGAAGCTGCAAGCGACTGCTTGGCAGTTACACCAGCTTTAGGTTTCTCTTCCACTTTAGGGCCCGAACCTTCACCTTCTGCTTCAACAAGCCGTAACTGGTCAGAAAAAACATCCTTGGGGTCACCTTGGTCAAGCTCAGGGTCAGTGTATGCAAGCAAGTCAAACTCATCACTGTTAAGCAGATCATCCAAATGGGGATCATTTGTTTCAAGGTTGTCAAGGTTCCCTAAGTCATCATCCCCTTTATCAGGATCCAAGTCAAGTGCAAGATCATCCTCATCCTCAACTCCAGGTTCTGCCCCTGCTTCACCAAGGTCTTTAGCTACAAAAGGGTCCTCAAGGTCAGCCTCTGGTAAGTCGACAGATTCTGCTGCAGGCTGCTGTCCTCCTGTAGCATTGTTTTGAGAACCATGCTGCTGAATATTTGAGTGGGATACAGTTGTGTTTGAATGGGTCGATGGGACCTCCTGTGACTGTAGTTGAGGTTGAGAAGGAGCAATATTGCTCTGTTGTGTTATTAGTTGTCCCAAGTTAGCTTGTGGTAACCCAAGTCTGGGACAGTGCCCGCCTTCGCCCTGAGCAGTAAAAGAAGGTGGCAAGGTGGTTGGGACAAATCCAGCAGGCACATTCTGCTGTGGTATAAACAGGCGTGGTCGGGGCTGAGGTACCCTTGCCAAAAACTGGGGTCCAATTGGTAGCCTCTGGGTATTATGTTTTAATTCTATAAACTGTGGTGGAGGCCCAGAAATGGAGTGCTGCACTGTCTCAGGCCCAGTACCTTGTGACACAGCAAGGGGACTAGACATGCCTTGCATGCCTTGTATACTGAGAGGATTATTTAAAGGAGCATTAAGGTGGTGCCTGGGTCCAATTTCCATCATGGATGGCTGTGGGAACCTCCTTGGACCAGCAACCTGACCTTGCCACTGTGATGGAAATGGAGGACGAGGATACATCCCCTGGGAAACATTAGTGCCAGGTTGCCTATAGACAGATTTGTAGACATCAAAATGTATTATTGCTGCAAATCTTACTTAATTATGCGTTATACGAAAGAAATTATGTAGACATACCGTAGCACATTAGGGTCCATGATACCAGGAGTTCCAGAAGGAGGAGGGCGACATAGCTTCTCATCTACTGTTCCCATAGAAGGCAGAGGTAGCTTGCCTGGGATGGCACCTTGAGCAACAGCTGCTCTGTCCTAATTGGCATATTATAACACTCAATCAACTACCACAACTAATGATGCAGGTCACATTCATACATTAATCATCATAGTTCACTACATTAGAAATTATGTGCTACATAGATCCTTATCTCAGCTGTGATTGTGAATAAAAAAATACCTGTGGATAGGGAGGTGGTGCTCTCTGGGATTTATCTTGTTGAAAAACAGCCATTTCACCTTCTTGCCAATTTGGAGCATTATTAACAGGTGCATTTGCCTCTTTCTCTTGCCGAAGAGAGTTCCTTTGCATTTTTTGTCTAATCAAAAATTCTCTAAGTTTCTGTTTCTGCAGGGAAATCGGGGACAAATTGAAAAGGAAAAGAAAGAAAATAGTTAGCAAAACTTTAAATGGCTCTAGTGATTTTGTATCACTATGAATTGCTTCTGTACCTGTCTATGCTTTTCAAGCTCTGAAGGACTAAGGCCAATAAGAGACTGGTCCTGTCCAGCTGAAAGGTCAGGCAGCTCTTGGGTGCTTGGCATGACTGGTAGATGATGTGCATCATGATTTCCAGCTGGTAGCCCAGACTTAGCATTTAAATCAGCAGCCATGCTCGGTGGCACAGAAGATGATTGCTGAAGTTGAACCTGAGCTTGTTGGGAAGTTATAACTTGCTTTGGGCCCATTATCTGTGGCTGGTTAATCTGAAGGGAATCCATGCTGGGACTGCAACTAAATCCAGGTGGTTTTCCACTTAGTGGATCTCCTACTGATGGTGAACAAGGAGGCTGCTGGCTGGAATGAGGTGATCCTCTAAAGGGAGTCTCTGTAACTGCTGAGGCTGGGCGAGGAGGTTTGTGCAGGGAGGTGAAAGGGTCTCTGGACTGAGGACGAGAGGGTGGCCGTGAGTGAGGGTCTGGAGACTGAAAGCGTGGGGTAGCTGGTGACTGCACAGATATTCCATCATTTGAAAGAGCTCCTGGGGTAAGAGGAGAACTACCCTGTGACTGAGGGCTAGAGGCAACTTTTGCATAAGATTCTTGCTGGGGTATAGGCAGTTTCTGAAGCAAGGAGCCGTCTCCTGACTGTGGCCGGGGTGTAAGAGGAGACTGGACACAGGAATCAGAAAAAGCAGAGGGAGACTGGCGATAGCTCTCAGGAGGATGACTAGGAGATAAACTAGGGGGAAGTGGAGTAGATGAGGTCGCAGGATCACCCTGATGCATGCGTGGTGTCATAGGTGCTTTGAACAAGCCATCTCCAGAGTCCCCCATCCCTGCTGGGGAATTTGTGCCTAGGCCACTAGAAGCACGTGGAGAAGGAGCACTCATGTCTGCCCTATTTTGCAGCATTCCTCCTGGTGAAGCAACAGCAGAGGGGGATGATGAAGAACTGTACTCATGCCGGCCACGAATTGGGTCTCCATGGTGAGTTGTGTGGGGTGGTGAGAACAAAGGAGAGTCTCCAGTCCCAGCTGTTTTTGGTCGAGGACTCTCAGGTAGGCCAACAGGTTCCTGAGGTGCCTGCTGGTGTTGAGGTGGAAGGATCTGCTGCTGAGGTTTAAAGAATGGGTCAACCTGCTGAGCCTTGCGGGGCATTCCTGGCTGCAGATCATGGGAACCAAGGCTGGTTGGCCGTCCCTGAGGAGCACCCTGTGGGCCGGGTAAAGGGTAACCTGAGGAGGCCTGTAAAGGGCTAAAGGAAGGCTGTGAATAAGGAGTTGATGGTTGAGATTGAGCATGTGGGGACTGCGATGGAGGCTTGGGAAAGGAGTCAATATGAACATCTGATGAACCAGAGGCCTTCAGAGACCCATCTGGAGAAAAAACTGAAGATGCAGTATCTGGGGTAAAGGGAAATGCACTTTCAGCAGAGCTAGGCTGAGAGGGAGTGGAAAGAGAGCCAGAGGATGGCGGAATTTGAAGGTGCAATCTGGGCCGCTCCCCTTTAATCCGTACTGTCTCAGTTTTAACAGGCCTCAACACTTGACTCTCAGCTTGCTGTCAATAACAGAGGGGGAGGGGGATCAGTAATGCTCTTTCCGACTCTAGAAATGCACAAGCTTAATGCTAATTTTATTACCTTCTGTGCCTTGCTGATTCTCTGAGCTGCCCTGTTATCTTTGGCCTTTTGCTGGAAGAACGAAACAGGAAGTATGGTGTGAATTATCAATACTTGATCTTGTGCTAATTATATTGTTACATACATTATGTCCATGTTCTTACCAAAAAGGGAACCTTGTCAGGAGCTGATACTTTCCTCCAAATCTTCATTATTTGCTTGCAGCGGCTTGCCCAATCTGTCAAAGTGCATTTTTAATATTTTTCATAACAAGAGATTACCGGTATCATTTTATTTTAATCTTGTATGTCCTCATATTTCTGCAAAATGATTACTAACCAGGGTAGTCTTGCTTAAGATTAGGGAAATTGATGTTAGCGTAGAGTACAGGGGAAATAGTGGATAGATTTCCAAGTTCTTCATCTTTTTCCCAGCGCTGTAAACTTCGCTGATTGTAAGACAGGCCATCTCCCTCCTGTTCAGTAGGAGTTGGAGGAGTAGTGGGAGTGGCTGGAGTGGAAGGTGTTGCCCAGGGGCTTTCCTCATCCTGTTCTGGACTGAAAATTCCACCACGTTCACTGAGTAACAAATATTTTCATGAATAAATATATATTAAAAAGTAGAAAAATACTGAAGGTTTTTGTAACAATTAAAATATTATCCTATCCTTACAGTGGATCAAAAAATGAGGACTGGGAAAGTCCCTGAAAAGGCTCCATCATACTAGCTGAGGGCAACGAGCCAGTTGTGGAAGCACCTGTAAAAAAAAAAAAAGGGGGGGGGGGGAGAGAATTAATCAATTAAGGTCAAGCTGCACTTATATGCATCAGTCAGTAGCAGATACAGACTAACAGGTGCACATTTGGTTTAATCTTACCAGGAAGGTTTCTTAGGGGCAAACCACTGCGATTACTCTCCCCTTCTAGGACTGGCCTCATACTAGTTTGAATTGTCCCACTCCCATCTGAGGGTCCAAGTACCTTACGGAAGAACTGCTCAGAGTCTTGCTTTTCTGTCACCTGTGGAAGACCTAAACCAAAAGGAGGGGGGGGGGTGTTTCATAAAAACTGCCAATTCTAAACAAAACTCTACAGAGAAGTCGAGAAGCAGGCTTTACCTCCATTTTTCTGTATGTTTGAACCAGGGATGTCACTTAACCGCTGATCACTGACTGAGGGTTGCTCACCTGGTCCTACATTTACTGAAATATGCAAGTGTATTAATAAATGTATTTAATAAATGTACATGTAATAAACATTAATATTAAACATTAAAACATCAAGATTAAAAATATCATCAGGTTAAAATATTAAGATGTACCACTGATTTTAAAACTCAAGTTTTTTTAGACCATTTCACAGTTTAGCAACTTACATTTGATCTCTCCTTGAGGCTTTAAGCCATCAGCCTCTCGTTTAAGCTGCGTTGCTTCAGGTGCTCGGTTTTCAACCTCTACTACAACAGAGTGCATGTAAATGTTGAAGTTTGTGTCATGTTGAGATTATTATGAACTGCTTTCAGACCCCTAAAATTCCTACAAAGCATTACCATACCTGATTCGGAGGCTGCAGGTCTACAGCCAGGACCAGGTAGTGAGGGTCTTGGCATGCCCTGAGAATGTCTCTGGGCTGGAGGGGCCAGAAAAGCCTTTTTACTCAGGTCAAGCAATGTCTTCCCAAAAAACGCTTCCTGCAGATATGCAGGAAACATGTCTTCCAGTTTGCTTTTCTTTCTTCCTCTACGCTTTTTGGCAAGTTCACCATCTCCTTCTGCTGCCTTAACATCAGGTGGATCCATGTCAGGATGAGGACCTTAAAAAATTTTTATTTAGCCATTAACACCTTGGTCTAAATATAAATAAACATTTAGATGCTTGCCAGTCAAGAGTTGGTGTTACTTGCCTTCTTCAAGTTTTGTCTCTGTTGCCTGTCCTTCAGTCCCACAGTCACCAGATGCAGACAAACTCTTTCTCATCCGTGTGTGACATTTTCTCTGCCGGACCATGAACCCTCCAATGCCTACGAAGGATCAAACAAGTCCTTCAGCACTCATGTATCCCTTTGTGGTAATAAACAAATAGATAACATAATACCAATATCAGAGCAGCCACAGTCACCTGGCCTGTATGGTTTACGCTTCCTCTTTTTTCCTTCGTCCATTTCATCCACTCCTTTAGGAGCATCACAGTCACCTGCTCCCTCTGTACCTCCATCTGCCCCTGGCTCCTTGTCCATACCGCCATCACGATCTGGGCTGCCAGGAGCTTCCAGTTTAGAGTCACACTCCATTGACTCAGCGCAGCCTGAGAATATAGATTTAGGCCAATTGCACCAAAACTAACAATTTCAAACAGGTATTGAGGTAACACTTATCATATCTAGGAGCAGGTCAAAGAATGCAGTCCATTCTAGAAATATTGCAGGGCAAAAGAATAAATGAGAGCGATTTATCTCCATAATAACAAAAACAATTCAGAAGATTAGCTGTCTCTTGCTGAAAAGCTAAGGTATTT
Organism: Chrysichthys thysi; assembly: GCA_030068315.1. Taxonomy (NCBI): domain Eukaryota; kingdom Metazoa; phylum Chordata; class Actinopteri; order Siluriformes; family Claroteidae; genus Chrysichthys; species Chrysichthys thysi. Next base: position 4,676,309 of record JAQLOM010000015.1, read on the forward strand.
ATTTGCTCTCCAATTTAGCAGATAAGTGGTGACTTATAACCAGCCGTTTGTATTGTAACCTAGTTGTGAAATTTTACATATACATACTAAAAGGTATTAAAAACATACCTTTCCCCTCCTCTCCATCACCCTCGCCCTCTTTTAGCTCCAGGCCATCAGGAGCTCCATCAATACAGATCGTACCCACTCGGGAGCGTCTCTGTCTGCGCTTATGCAGTGGTGACATGGAAATACTACGCAGTAAAGACATTCCTGTCTCCGTAAGCCAGACACCTTCAAGACGGTAGAACTGTGGCTCTGGAGAGGAAATATTTAAACTTAGACATCTAATGATATGACAAACATTTATATGGGGCAACATAATGGCATATATTTACCAGTATAAACCAAGTGAAAAAAGTGTATGTGTGCGCACGCACATATGTAGCTAGCAAAAGTGACATACCAGGTTCCTTTATTTTGAAAACTGACATCATTGGGGATTCCACTATAGAAAAAGCATGGAGGCAGACAACAAAAAAAGGAGGACAGGATTTTTTTTTTAAAAAGCAGCAGATTTCAAATACATATGACTTTTTAAAATTTTTAAAAATTACTTTACTCAAAAAAATCTTCAACAAAACCAAAGGCTCACCAACAGGTCTGGGAACATATGGTGTACAAGCTGTACAGGCAAAGCCCTCATCACATGCTTGTTCGACCTCATCCTCTGTGTAAAGGCTCTCACATACAGCATGTACCCATCTACATACAAAAGAAATTTAATTCAACATTTTTGTCTCCAAAGCTAAACTGTTGAATTTTTCCAGTTCTGCCTGTATGTACCTGTCACAGTGCTGGCATTGCAGAAGCAGTTCTTCTTCCATAAAATTCTGATGGCATACAGGGCATGTCACCAGACTTGCACAAGGGCCACAGTGGTTATAGTTATTCTGCCACTCGCAGTGAAACCCTGGTGAACTGGCCCCACAGTGCATGCAGCATACACACCTAGATCACACAGTATGGAAACAAAAGCCATTGCTCTATTTATGTCCACACCAACAGCAACAAAGCAATGAATACACTTTTAGTGTCAGACAATTCAGTAGCCCTGGACAAGTAAATTATATGTCCGGGCTATCAGTTGTTTCTTTTAATTTGTCATTACCTGACAGACTAGTGACTTGGCTACTGATCAACCCTGCTTCATATTAGTTTTCACTGCTAAAAAAAATATATTTAATTTGCTATGCATTTCTGGATGTACACCAATTGATTAATGTACTTCTTGGTATATGTATTTATTACACTTTTCTAAATTCTACCTCCTGGTGCACTACAGGATGTTTGCTAAATGAACTGTAGTGTCTACATTTGAGTACAGTATTAAGGGCAGATTTTCCAAGCAACCAGTACTGTGCAATTACATTGGAGAATTAACATGCCCGGTGGACTAGCTAAATCACTTCTTATTTGTCCTCTCCTGTAAATTAAAAGCTCACCAATTTATAGTCACTTGACAAAATATATTACAAAAAATACTACTGAGGAATAAAGTTACCATTTGCATTTCCAGCCTCCTTTCGGCACGGTGTGCAATGGTGGGTCCAAGCAGTAGGTGTGATAGCTGACATCACAGTCATCACACAGCAGCAAGCGTGAAGGATCAGAGGCCTTCCCACACACTTCACAAACAATACACTCAAGACAACGCCAGCCTTTTCTAAGCATCATCTTGGTGATCTACAGAGGGAATGGAAAAACAAAAGAAATACATTTTCCATACGAGCACAAACTGCAGCTGAAATTTAACGTCACGGTCCTGACATGCTTACCTTGCTGTTCACGCAGTATGGATGATAACACTGGGAGCACTGAGCACAAGCTAGCAGCTGGCCCTCTACACCTCGTCCAAAGCTGCCACATACTACGCACATGTCCTAGGAAGCAGAGAAAGAACGCCTTGTGAAATTGTGAACCTAATGTGTCATGAACATGAATTTGCGGACCAAAAAAACAAAACAAAAAACACATTTTACCTGCAAAAGAACAAATTTATCAGTGTTGGAGAACAGCACCACTGTATTCTGCATTGTATCATCCTCCTCCTCCTCATCATCTTTGCTCAGTCCAGTGTCTGCATTCATGGTTTGCTATAGAGATGAAAAAAAAAGGGGTTTGATCTGTGAGCACATACCATGCATAGGGCTGACATTAAGAGAAACAAACTAGTATTCTATTAATTATAGTGCATTACCCTTCATTAAATTATTTGCACAAAAAATACACATTGTCTGACCAAACCCTTTTTCCTAAACAACAAATTTGACAACTACATACATTTGGTTATAAACTACTGCTCATTTGGTTAAACACACACACACAGAGAAGGGACCTGTGCCATGACTGCCAATAACAATAATAATGCTTAATAGTAATGTTTCACCATTTGCTTATAAAGCAAAAGCAATAGAGAGCAAACATTAGAGAAACTCACTAAGAAAGCATCAATGCAAGAGGCCATAGCTTTGAGACGTGATCGTCCTCGTCCTCTTCCACTTCCTCCACCTCGTGGCCGTCTCCTTCCTGGGAAACCACCACCTCTTCCCTGCTGCATCATCCATTAAAGCAAACCATAAATGTGCATTTTCATACATGCAAAACTATATGGCCATAGTCAAATTATGAGAGCAATAATATACAGATATCATGAAAACATTCTACCTTCACTCTCGAGCGTCCAGGAGATCCCCGTCGCTTCAACTTTTCTCCATCAGACTTGAGAGAGTCAAAGGGCAAAAACTCATCACTCTCCGTTAGCAAGGAGTCAGAGCGTGCCCTGCCTGATGGCACAACGCTAAGGTCCATGGACAACATTTGGGAGTCCACCTCTGCTGGTGAGCCTAGGAAACCACTGCTGCTCTCATCACCATGGCTCATGTTGGACATCTCATCCAAAAGCAGTTCTGACTTAATGCTCATTTCATGGGCATCAGCCTCCTGCTTTGGACCATCTTCTGCCTGACAGTCATCCTTACAGTGTGCGTCCTCTAACAGGTCTTCCTCCTCGTCATCATCCTCTGACTGACCCAGTCGGTCATCTGTGTCTGAAGCAGAGGGTTCCACCTGAGGAACAGGGGGAGAAGTCCTGTCTGATGCTTCCTCATTTTGCACCTCTGACCCTGCCTCCGAGATGTCCATCGCAACAGGCTCCACCTCATCTAAAACAGGAGGAAGAGAGATCTCAGGAGAAGGTGGAGAGGAAGAGGCCCGAGTATGTTCTGTTACTGTAACGTCCATATTACAGCTCGAATCCTTTCCCTCCTGTCTGCTGACTTCCTCTTGCTGAACATCTTTTGCGTGGGGCTCCGCTACTTTAGGTACAGCACCCTGAACAGTGTCGGTGACAGGGTTGGAAAGGGTGTTCAATGTAGCCTGAGCTTTAGGTTCATCCTCCACACTAACAGCACCATCACCATTAACACTACTGCCATGTGCGCCATCGCGGTCAACACCTGCGCCTAGCAAAATGAAGACAGATAACATCCAACACAGTGAGGTATTGTCTGCCAACAAGATACAACACCCGATAAATCACTTTATGAAAAGGTCTAAGCAAGTCCAAGGGCTTACTACACAACTTCTTAAAGGTCACAATTTCACAACTACACAAGTACCATTGTACCAATTCTATTACACAACATTTCTGCAATCAGGTATCCGGCTGATGAAAAGGGATGCACAAAGGTTAGGAAGACTGCAGTCTTCAAGCACAGTCAATTACATTTTGTTCTACACACACACACACACACACACATTTCAGAGCTCAAATATTTCTCTAGGAGAGAAAAAAACATGACTTGTGCAAGCTTGCTCAATGATTACCTGAAACCCCAGAAACAGGAGTCTGCTCCTCAGTGGAGGCTTGACCATCCAGGTGTGGATCAGTCGAAAGCACAACCTTCTCTTGCTGTGCTCCCTTTTCAGTAATGCTCTTGTGAACTTCTTCCATTTCAACAACCTCAGCTTCTGTTACTAGGTCAGAATAAACACACTATTCACATAACCAGCTTAAAATCACAAATAATTCTCAGAGAAGCCGAGAGTAATTTTGATAGCTCTTGTAGACTTCGACAAAAATTACATACCCAACTCCATGGGCTCGTCTGGATCTGTTTTTTCATTTACTTGTGCAGATGATTGCTCCGTCACAGAGACAACACCCTGCGCTTCTCTGCAGATCATGCAGATGCACTTGTCGTCTGGAGGTTCTGAGACTGACGCACACTCGCTGTGTACCCACCTATAAAGGAAAACAAAAATTTTTATTGAGCATCTTAGGCTCATATTCACCCTTTTATTACCTTTAGTTTTTCTTGTGCAGCCAGGCAGAAGAAACAGAACATTGACTTCAACTTTAAAGTAAAGGATGCAGAAATTAAAAGAATTCATTCCAGACTACTAAGCAACCTGTGCCTTCTCTGCACATCATCACCAAGGTACTTCATCCAACTGTTAAAATATTGATCTCTATACAGTGGGACCCTGACTAATGAACATAATTTGTTCCAAGACTTTGTTTGCGACCCGAATAAATTTTTCCCACTGAACTTAAATGTAAATACAATTAATGTGTTACAGGCCTCAAAACAGGTTTTTAAAGTGTATTATGGGTTTATGTGTGGCAATTAAACATAGAATAAAATTTAAATAACCTTAATTATAGAAAAATAAATCTACTTTAAATAAACAAATAATTTTAATGCACGTTATCTTTGCGGTGGATACGTAGTTGCTGGCAGAAGAATATGGTGGGGGTTCTCATGTTTTGCGATTGTTTATTTTAACGGTTACACTCTTAGGCTTCTTACTCTCACTACCATTTCCCCTTTTCATTTTTTTGCGACCCATAATGAAGGCTTATATTGCAAAAAAATGCAGAGAAACACAACAGAAAAAAAAAAAAAAAATGCACTGAACACTACAAGTGCTTCTCCGGAACTGAATGTTTGTGCCGCAAAAGCGTGGGTTGGCTGCCTGTACATCAGTCGAGGATTTGTTCGTCGGTCGGGATAACATCTGTTCGGGAACGTAGTTTGCACATCGATTTGCTCACCATCCGACATGGTCGTGAGCCGAGGGTCCACTGTACTTTAAAAGCAAGCTGTTCTGAATACTAAATATTCAAAAATACAGTCCTCATCATTCATCTTCAGAGAACCTAAATGTTAGTGCAAACGTTTCAGCTTTCGAACATGACTAGCATTATTGACAGTCAGGTAGAGAGTACTTCACTGCTGCTAGACCATAAAACTTATACAGCACCACAGAGACCAAAGTTTTTCCTCTGAGCAGATATTTTATTGTCAGCTGCTGGAAAAGTGGCAGATTTAATGATCCCAGTTAATGACTTTGCGCAAAAAAAGGCCCACTAAGATTACAATATTAATAATATAGCAATAAAAAGTTTCATTATGGCAGTACTTTGGCTGTAGCTAGAAATTAATAATAACAACAACAACAACAACAATAATGATAATTTTTTGAAAAAGCCCCACAGATAAATGGACACGATTAGTTGTCTAGCCTGCCATATCTATTCTTCTGGATGGCGGTATGGAGGACGAGCTCACCTGTGACAGATGGAACAGCGGTGTTGTAGTGTGACAGATGACTCGGTGATCTTACTGCAAACCCCACAGACAGATATGCGCCTTTGCTGACAACTTTCACAGACTGTATAGCTCTCATACCACTGCTCAGAGCCAGGGTTAGTAAGTCCTCGAGCCCCACAGTCAGTACACACACGACACCGCTGCAATGATTTAAAAAAAAAAAAAAAGATTTAGGCTAAACAATAACTTGATTGGATGTTAGCTTTGTACTAATTTTAATCAGGTGTTTGAGCATCCAGAGCAGCAAGTCTGCAAGTTTGTTTCAGCTTGACACAAAATTATCTTTAAGGTAAACTTGCTTATTGTGCAATTTTACCCCGGGGAGAAATTGTCTCTATGGTTACTTTAATATCACTTATCTGTTTTTAATTCCATGATTTCTTCCTTGTTGCTTGGTAAATATCTCGTCATTATAAATACTGAGTAAAACAAGCTTGTTTTATTTGTGAGATATTTTACCCCTATTACAATGAGATTTTATTTGACATTTGGTACTCGTTTACTTTTAAACATAGAGTTTAAGATGGAGAAAATAAAAAAAGCTAGATAAAACTTACTTTGCACTTCCAAGAGTCAGGGGGTACAGAGTCCATGGCTGGCTGCAGACAAAATGTGTGATAGCCCTTGTCACATGCATCACAGACCAGCATCTTCGAGTCCTCTCCAGGTTGCCTAAACACAAGACATAATGGTGAATCAGTGAAAGGACCAAGAAGACTCCCAAATGTAAAGCAGCCACACCTATCTTTCATGGTTGAATGGCAGGGTTCAAACATACCTGCAGGTCTGGCACACCTTACAATCAGGACATTGCCAGCCGGAGCGCTGGAGCGGTGTGGCGCTGATCTCCAGACAGGCATCGTGGTAGTGTTGCCCACAGCCTGTGCAGTACAATAACCTTGGCAGCTCTTCTGCGGTGTCACATACCACACAGCGCGCCTCCTCTCCAGCTGAACGGGGAAAATTTTAAAAAATTCCGTTATAAAAAAATGTTAAAAAAAAAGAGAAAAGAATAAAACCCCCACAACAGCCATTTAGACAAATCCAACTCATGAACCCATGGTGGCTATCTCCTGTTTCTTCGGCAGTCTTCCTTACCCATCTCTTCTGCCTGTTCTATGTGCTCAGTACACAGAAGAGCCAACTGCTTCATGGACTGAAACGATCCACTCGCAGCCGAACAAGGGAAGTGGTAAGACCGTGAGCAACCCGCAGCACGGCACCTGATGGTTGCACCTATCCTTTTACAATAATCACACGGCTGTAATGACATTAAAAAAATAGTTAGGAGACCTTACTATTTTAAATTCCACATCTTCAAGACACCTCTAACTTTAAAGTGATTTTTAGTCCACCTGCTGTATCCCTGAGATGACCGCTTTATCCACATTTATCAGCTCTTCTCCCTCACCCCTTTGCACCCCTTCTGACCATACTGCACACCAGTGGTGAACCCAAAAGCTCCCTGTATCAAAAGATAAGATATAAATCAATATTGAAAAACACTACAGTCATGTTTTAATGAGTTCAAAATAAAGGTCAGTTTGAGCATACCTTTGTCATCAAAGAGAGACACAGGACTGATGGGTTCAGAGAAGCCAATGGAAGACAGGTCATCATTTCCAGCTAATGGCAGTGAGGAGGTAGACGGCTCCAGATTGGGCCAATGGGAAGAGGGCCCGAAACACCGGAGCTCCCGCTGTCCATGAAGACTTCTCTCAACACAGTTGCAAAGCGCACAGGCTCTGACAAACTCCCTGAGCACACAATCAAAAATTGGGATCATCATCTACTATAGGCATAATGCGACATCCAGAAGAATGAGAATTTTAATTCTTAAAATTGATTCGTGATGTTCTGATCATAGACACCATACTGCACATAATTTTTGCATTCAAGGGAATAACTTATTATGCAAAAGAAAAAGTGTTGTGTTAATAAAAGGCTTTACGCTGGTGCATTGGAAGGGTCCACAGTAGTGCCTGAGATGTCCTCTGCAGCAAAAGGGGCTTCTGATTCCCCCTGAGATGGGATGGTCTCATTTGAAGAGGCACTGTCATCAGCTGGGAAGCACAGACCATATATAGTGTAAAGTACATGCACAAGTCATGAAAAGAGATGCAAAATAGTACACAAGCTAGTTCTTTCAAGTCACAGAGAATGCTCTCTTCACTCTGGCCTTGCAGATAACTGACACGATCATTCAAAGAAGAAAATAATTCTCAGAAATCCAACAGAAACCTATTCCTCATTTGGCATCTCTCAGAAGTTTGCACAATGTAAAAAAATTACTAAAGGTCCATATAATAAGATGCAATCCAGCAATGTACATTACAGTGCAGAGGAAATGAACATCAGAGAAGCCAGCAGCTGCACTGTTTTGTATAGAATAGGACAAAAGTACAAGAAAACAGCAAACAAACCAAAATAAGGACAAGTATGCTTGCTAACCTGCTTTTTCTGAATCATTTTCTTCGCAGTTTGACTTCTGCTCGTCCATTCCTTCTCCTGAAGATGATCTCCTTAAAAGAGACCTGAAACAGGCAAAGATTTATCCAACACTTGCTATAAATCCCTCAAATATTAAGTCCAGAAATCTAATTAAGGTTAAATCTCAGGGTCATCACGAGCTATGAAGTTATACACACAGACAGGCATCTACACAGTTAACTTGTTTCCTAACGACCTGCAAAGTTTGTGGATAAACTCTTGATTTTAAAAAGTTCCAAAGTCAGACTATTTCATGACAGGATTAATTGAAGCGTGCATTCTGCCAATATGTTGCTCATGCCACACTGCACAATACTACTTCAACAGGACAAAATGTGCAATACAAACCATTAAATCGCATTCGTGTCCTCAGCTCATTCTCTGAGTTTACAAGGGTTAGCGACAAACAAAAACTGATGGTCTGCGTGCGTGTTTAGTCCTAAATTCGCTTTATCCGCCACTTGGCTACAGATTACAGTACATGTAGCTAGTTTAGCTTAGCTCGTTCGCTAGCTTGCTAACCGGGGTTAACAAACTCTCTGCACAAAAATCCGGTCACCTCACATCAAACCAAATATATAAAGATAAAAATGCATTGGGATAGGGTCGCTAGGCGTAACGCCGATGCAATTAAATATTTAACATGCGTACATAATTAACACGTAACGCTACTTCCTCCATATAAAACAACACTAAACGGAGATACACAAAGAAAACACAACTTCCGAGTGGCTGGCTTCCTGTGACGGTTCATAACCACTCCGGGCTGATACAAAGTTGCCGCTCGTTAGTTCCGCCAAATCTGCTTGCAAAGAAAATGCTAAAAGTAAATAATAAAATGTAAACTTATAAAGTGTAAAAGTGGAAATGAGCAGCTTGCAATATTCGTATTAATTAGTTTTTACCAATGTGCATTAAACTATTTTAATACATTTTATTATATGGTTATTGTTGTTTATTTATTTATCTATATTTCTCATATTTACTATTAGCATTTTATTTTATATCCTTGTGATACTCATGGTTTGAAGGATAATAAAAGATTTGCTTTTTTTTTTTGCCCATCATGTCACAACTATCATCTGAAACGTCCTTAGTTGTCAGTTGTAGTTATGAACACAAAACTTATTTATATTACTTAAAGAGCTACAATAATGACAAATTTAGCACACAAGCTTAAACAAGACATCCGAGTTTAAAGAAATTCACCCTGTTGAATTCTTGATTTTTAACAGATCAGGTTAAAGTGTTGATTCATTGCTTTGACAACAGTCATGTTTGTAACGGTTATTACATTACATTATTGTCATTTGGCAGACGCTCTTATCCAGAGCGACTTACATTTATTTCATTTATATAAAACTGAGCAGTTGCGGGTTAAGGGCCTTGCTCAAGGTGATTTTCATAATCTAAAGACAAGGATAACAAATGGATTAAAAATGACGACATGTTCAGTAATAAAACTACAAACTGTAATCAGTAATAAATCACTGTGGTGATAAAAATGACCCAAAGCTAGATTGGGTCTGTTTTATTTCTAATGTACTTTATTTGTGGGTTGAATCTAAGTTTTTGAGTCAAGAACCATGCCTCCTTGTAAATCTAAATAAATACAGTTACACCATGAGGTTATTCAAGCCAAATAAAACTATATATACACACACACACACACACACACACACACACATACATATACATATATATATATATATATATATATATAAAAATATAAAAACAACAATCACTCTTATTGCCAATAC
>JAQLOM010000015.1:4690522-4701325 GCA_030068315.1 Chrysichthys thysi
CACCCGATGTCAGCTGGGATTGGCGCCAGCTTCCCCCCACGACCCTGAACAGGATTAAGCGGCAGAAGACGAATAAAACATCATTGCACTATTTTCCTATTTGCCATCGTATTTCACTTGGACTACTGTATAGTCTCTCTTTCCATCGTATTCTACTTGCACTACTGTACATGATGCATATTTGACTTTTATTCTGTCATCGCATCACTCTACTGTACATTCTGTATTTATTGTAAATTATCCCCACTACACGATTCCGTCGTCACGTCACTGTACTTTACTGTACATTCTGTATCTATTGTAAATCATCCCCACTACATGATTCCGTCATCGCGACACTGTACTTTACTGTACATTCTGTATTTATTGTAAATCATCCCCACTACACTATTCCGTCGTCGCATCACTCTACTGTACATTCTGTATCTATTGTAAATCATCCCCACGACATTTTCATCACGTCACTCTACTTTACTGTACATTCTGTATTTCTTGTAAATCGTCCCCACTACACTATTGTCATCGCGTCACTCTACTGTACATTCTGTATTTATTGTAAATCATCCCCACTACACTATTGTACATACTGTATGTTTCCCAAGTAGTACTCACAATCTGCGCCACGGTACACAGTATATATTTATACATACCATATAGTTATAGCCCATTGTATATACCTGTAACAATAGATATTCATGCACACACATATCATACTGTATATTTGCACTTCTGTGTATGTGATATTTATTCTGTTACTGCTTATGCACTTCTGGTTAGATGAATTTTGTTGCCTTGTTTTTGGGTACATGTGCAATGATAAAGTTGAATCTAATCTAATCTAACCTAATCTAAAGACATTTGGGGTCTGGGTGAAATTACCCCTAAAAATCCTCCCATTCACGCACGCATCTTTAGTTAGCCGCTATATCCTGGTCATGGTCTAGGTGGATCTGGAGCCTATCCCAGCAACAGCGTATGAAACGCCAGTCAATCACAGAGCGTGATGCATTCACTCATGGATGCCTATGGACAGTTTTTTTTAGCAAGTTCACTTATTGACATGTTTTTGCGAAGTTGGAGGAAACTGAAGAGGCTAGAGAAAACCCACATGGACACAGGGGGAACATGCCAAACAGCAGTGTATTATAGTGCTCAGACAGTGACCGAGCTCAGGAAGTTTGAACCAGTGACCATTGAGATTTGTGGCAGTAACCCTACTCACAGCAACAACATGCAGCCCAAGTGATCTTTGTGATATTAATTTAAATTGGGGGTATTTCAGATGCACCAAAAGTAAATTTGTCCTTTTGCAGTCGAGAAAGTGAGCCTGGCACATAAACCTAAAGGTTTCTTTTTGTATGGTAATATTTTAAGTAAAAAGTTCAAACAGGCCATTTTGACTGAAACAGAACACAATGATTAAAGTTTTAGTAGTGATTTGAAAGCATGTAGAATATGAGCTACTCCAAAGTGTTTTAATGAATACTTTTAATGAGATGATATTTCGTGTCCTGATGTCTGAAAGTAATTACCACATATATTTTATTTCATGAATGATTCCACATAAACACAACACAAAGATTACCCTGGCAAACTAATACAAATGAATATGGTGATGTATTTCTATAATGTAGGCTTTATGATATGCATACATAGACTACAAACCATAGTCTAATAATAATTATTGTTCACCTTAAAATATTACAGATTGGTTATTTGTATATTCCTGTTACACACAGAACTTTAGCTGGTGACTCGATACACCTGGGACTACTAAACTCATACATGCCTCCATTCAGGATTACAATGAACCATGGAGCCTAGTACCCTTAAGACCTGATTGCTTAGCAAGGATAAATCAGGGTGTGGCTTTGTGATGCATCGTCTCCTATTGGCTATAAGCAGATAAATCACAGAAACGTCTTAGGTGGATTTGTGCCCATCTGCAGCCTCCATCAACAGGATAATCCTCTTTATTACATATCTCGACAGCTGTTCAAAATACTAGGGGAAAAAAGCACACATTAAAATGTATTGCAAATTCTGCTACAGTGACTTTAGGACATTGCTAATGGTGTTTCTGGACTCTGTTAGTTGATGTATTTTTCAGATTTAAAAAGCTTTATGTGTTCTCTTATATTTTTATTTATGTGATATGTACATCCCCATGTTGGTGACAAGTGTGTTTCAAGGAGACACTTGAAGAGAACCTTGAATGTCATCTAATCTGATTAAGATGCTGACACCAATACTGTTTGTTTTCATTGAAAGAGACCTTTAGATTTGGTCATTTAAAGGTCATCTATGAATAACATTTATCACCACAGCTCATAGCACAAGCTCTGCTTGTAATTCAGCTTTATGAAAGCCATCCTTCAAACTTCAAAATGTGATATATTGGCCAACCAAATTCAGGACTACAATTAACAGCCTGATTGTGATTTTTAAAACCACCGTTTGCCGTTTGGTGAACTTTCTATCATTTTGCACATGTACATAATTAATTGTCTGTGCATTAATAAACCACTCATTTAGTCTTCATCCTCAGTTATATAGTTAGCACATCTTAAAATGTATAATAACCATGTTAGATCTTTTTTCAGAAGCAGTCTATCTTTCATAAGCAGAGATCAGTTAATGTTCAGGGCGTGTTAAAACACATATTGTCCACAAGGGGGTGTAAAATATTATCATTAGGGTTAAATGGTGTCCAGTCTTAACTTTTTTTAAATGTTCTGACACATGTGGCAATCTGGACTTTGTTAATTCTTCTAAAATACAAAATGAACCATGCAGAAGATGGACAAATGGAAGAAGACAAAAAGGAGACAAATTGCACACATGCTTCAAAATATCCATAAATCTACCAAATTCTTGACTCAAATATCATCCATCAAAAATGCCCAGTTTATTTTTCAACAAACTAGTCTATAACAGTTATGAAGTCTGAGAAGGCTTTTGAGTTTGAAATGTATATTTGTGCTAAAATAATAGAAGCACTGTATAGAGTCTGTCTGTAAACTGGCATACTGGTTTATTTAAAGCCCAAATCAGAAATGCCAGACAATGCAGCTGTGCTGCCCCAGGGTTAAGTATGAATTATTATTATTATTATTATCATTATTATTATTATTATTATTATTATTATTATTATTATTATTATTATTATTATTATTATTATTATAACTGGCCTGCCAGTTACTCCAGGACTCCAAAGTGAGACTTATGCAGCAGGACACTAACTAACAAAGGACGGCTAACAAATATAACAAAGCCCTGTTATATTTTTGAAAAGTTGCATCAGGCAGTGCAACCCATGGAGTATTAGCATAGCCTACAGTTCATCATCATCAAACGCATGATTTATCAGTCTAAAGGGCAGGTGTAAAAAAAAGACATGAAGATTAATTACTATAACTTGAAAATGTTTATATATTATAAATCCAAAAGTATAAAAATAGCTTTTTTCCCCCAAGAAATATTCCCTCTTCTGTATAAAAATGTTTGCTCTGAATCTGACAACATGTTCCACAGTCAAGTAACAACCATTATGCTATACAGTGTACTTCAAATCTATGAATGACCACAACAAAATGTCTAATTGTACAATAAAGGGAATTAATTAATACTATATTACATATCAGTTCATTAGAATTTGTTTTTTTTTTTCTCGTAAGTAGCCTTTATTTGGTTAGCATTTTCTGACCCTAACAGAAATATGTCATTGGTATCTCCTGTCCTGGATCTTCAGTCACAAAATGAGGTTCCCAGAAAATCTGAGCAAGCATACATAGCAGCTTGGCATACCAGTGAACCCCTACTTGTGTGCCATCCAGCCAATCAAAATATACCCTAGAATGATGTTCGTTTAAACAGGTGCTGTTCATTTTGTCCACTGCATTGTGAACTACACCTGAACTGTTATGTATCACATTTGTATGTCCACTGGATAGAATTTGGTGAGATGGACAGGTTGTGTAAGCCTCAGCAGCATCTTGGGTCATTGCTGTTAGTGGATTCACTGCTGTGAATACTTGTGAGAGTCCAACCAGGATGCGAAGAGGCCCAAATGCCCAGTGTGCCAGCCTGTGATCCTCTATAGATGCATAGCTGGACGCCAGCACTCCATCCACAAACAGGTTGCCATGTTCCGTCAATGGAGCATAAACGCCGATTCTTTCTTCCTGTGAGACAGAAACTATTTTGGAAGGATGTACATAACCATCCTTTCCACAAATTAGTACATATGCTCCCCTAGTGACTTGACTAGCAAAACTAGCATAGTACTCATGGTAGTATAACCTGAGGTTGGGAGCCATGAAGATGAGGTGATTGGGTGTAATTGTGAGTCTATGCCCAGTTTCTGTGCTGAGAATCAAGAAGGTGGACCTGTGCTCAGCGTCCAAATGTAGGAACAAAAGGACACGGCTAAAAATCATGTCACCGGACTCAGACAAAGCCAGCACTGAGTCTCCAGACTGCAGATGAGACATAGGTTTTTGCCCTCCTTCAGCCACAGTCACGAGTGCTGAAGCTGAGAAACAGCCTCCTTTTTCCACTGCAACAGAATGATCTGAGAAATGGAGAAACAGAGCGACAGCAAGCATGTTATGGATATGATGAAATAATATGAAGACAGGTGACATGTTAAAGGAAAAACGTTATTTATGTTATGTTATGGGATGGCTTTTACTGGCATCGTTTGGGTTCACTTGTCTTCTTAGAAGCAATCATCACTGCAAATCAATACGATGTTTTTCTGAGTAACCGCCTTTATCCTGTGATGAAACATTTCTATTCCTAAGGGGAATGGTCTCTTCCAGGAAAACACCCCCATTGATTAGTATGAAAGCTATGTTAATCATATGCTGGTGCTCACAGTCATCAGATCGCAAACCAACTGAACAGCTTTGGAAGGATTTGGTGGCTCTCTACCATCATCAGCAGCAACAATTAAGGGAATATCTCTTGCCAGAATAGCATTCACCTCTCCAGTACCATTCTAACTCAAGGTACAAAAAACTATTCTGGTTTTCCTGGGGGTTTGTTTTTCCTTTAATTTGTCACCCATGTTCATGCATCCCTAATATAATATAATATATATATGTATGTTTAGATTGAAATAGATTTACCAGCTTTGACAGAACAGTGCACATGATACTTGGACTCATAGTATACCCAGTCGAACCCAGCCTCGACGGCCAACTGGGCAAGAAGGCCATACTTTTTTATGTCCCTGTCTGAGGTGGTTATGTCCACGGCACGGCCCTCATAATGCAGAGAGCCAGATGGATGATTGTCGTCCTCGTCCCAGGCCTCGGTCACTCGTAGTCGAATGCCTGGCCATTGGTTCATAACTGCAATGGCCAAATTATTTAGGCAATCCTTACAGCGCTGCCAGAGGAAAAGAAAGATGTTATACAGAGAGTCAGGTTGAACAATAACAGAGCTATGAAACCACCATAACACCACACCTAGGCATGATTCTTTATTCTCAGCAGACTCCACTTTCATATTGCCTTCAGCAACATGCTCAAGTTGAACTTGAAAGACTAAACACCACAACGCTGGGTTGTGTTTTGTCTCTCTGCCTTGGTTTTGTTCACTGGTTGACATCAGCAAATTCTGTCTGTACATTCAGCTCTGATAAAGGCCATCTACACCCCCTCCAAAAAATGCCTCTGACAACCAAAACAAAGCTACTGTAACTAATCTCCAACATTCTTTGGCCATCTTCAGCTATGTTAGAGAGTAAATCCAAGGTCACATATTTTTCTTTCCTCACAAGATAGTAATATTTTCACACAGCCTTTTATGCACGGTTAGTCAAGTGGTGTTATTAGAGTGTCTGTCCTGGCTTCTGTCTGTTCTAGAGGATGCACATTGTGGTTTGGTTTTTTAACGTTTTGGGGGGAAAGGTGGTTTGTCGTGAGAAATCTAATCTTTTACAGTGGAATATACTGAAACCATTCAAAGTGAGTGAGAAAGGGCAAGTGAAAGAGACAGGGGGTCAAGAAAAGGCAAGGAGAGAAGAAAAGGCGAGACCCAGCCTGAGTGAGAGGGCAGATTGGTGGAATGTTTGGGCATGCATTTGTGAATATGACAGAGAAAAGTGAGAAATTAAGCCAGGCAAAAAACAAACCAGGCCCATTTTTCTCGCAGTGAGGTTCGACAGAGGCATTTCATTGTCAGAACTACAATAGAGGCCTTTCCGATGCTGCCATTACTTCAGCAGGCGGGAATTCTGTACCGACAACCCCGCAGAACTACCAAACATACACAAAGGACAGCTTTCAGTGCTGGACAAGGAGAGGGCACATGCATACATACACATACGCCAACTCTAAGCCTTGGCATCAGAAAGGCACCTGTGACTCAGCAGGACACACATAATGTCTAATCAAAATAATGAAATGTCCCGGCTATGACTTGAAGGACCCAAATAATGATTATCTTCCCGAGAAGCCCAAATATTATTCTGTCATTGATATACTGTGTGAAAGTGTGCGGCAAGTTACCCTAAAGAATGCTTCTGCTGCCGAAATGCGTCAAAGAGTTCTCTCCCAGATTAATCCCACTAAGACTTTGGGAACCCGTTTTACACATCAACGAAAAACCACTTACTGTTCCACCAAGACACTTATTTGGGTCCTTCAAGTCATACCTGGGACATTTCACATGTTAAGTTTCTAATAAGGAATTCCTTTTTAATCATTAAAGGAATTTGTTTTAGTTGTGGATTTCACAAAGTTCAATGGCTCATCTACGCTCATTTTAATTACATGAACCCAGAAGGGAAACAAGAATTTAATCATTTCTTAGCACCAAAGACCTCAGTTAAAGATTAATGAATGGCTGCATACTGGGCATAGACTTGGTAATCCATTTTTTATGTGATTTGACAAAAACCTGGCTTGGTATAGGCTATTAAATATATTCAGCATCTAGACATGACATTAAGATCCAAATTGCCTTGGAAATAGCTGTGTGGCGTGTCATTGTGCTCTCCTGTTTCCTAAATCACTCCAAGGTGAGTGCTCAGAACGCTTACAGACCATTAAGGTGTGGTGTAAGGTTAAAGTTTCACTAAGCAGCCCATCTAATACAGATGCGACATTGTACTCTGTTGAACTTTGTTGTTGTTGTTGTTGTTGTTGTTGTTGTTGTTGTTGTTGTTGTTGCTGCTGCTGCGGTTTCCAAGAAAACCTAAAAGTAACGTTTGGATAGAAAAAACCCCAGCATGCCTTCACGAAGGATTAAACGTGCACTGGATGACTTGAGGGGAAAACTGCAGGAATCTGCAGAAAGCGTAAAACAAAACGCATGCATTCCAAAATGAAGTCCTTTCACTTTACCAGTGAAAGTTTATTAACCATTACCCAGCTTTCCCCTTACCTTGGTCATGAACCGGTCCGCTTTAGTGCGCTCCTCGTCTTTGAAGTCAATGTCAGGGTTGTAGTTGCACGCGAGCTCGTTGAAGCGCTCCGAGTGGCGCGTTATCTTCCCTTCGGCCCTGCCGCTCGCGCCCAGGTTGTTTTCGGAGACGTTGGGCACGTGCTGCTTGTAGGCCAGCGGTGTAAGCCTGCGCTGCCTCGGGCGCACGCCATATCCCGTACCGGGTCCGCAACCGTGCACCAGCAACCACGCGCAGGTGCACGCCGCCGCCAGCAGGCCGAAGCGCGGAGCCGGCGTCATTTGGGGGCACGCGCACAGGACGGCCCGGGGACTCCGCGGCGCGAGCGCAACAGCACTAAGCACCTGCTGGCATTTCAGCGCGATGCAGTATTTTTTCCACGACCGCACCGCGAGCCCAAATTAGCAATGCGCGCTCTCCCGGGGATGGGAGGTTGTAAATCATTAACCAGAGTGCGCTGCGCGACGGATCAAACTCATTGTTCACACCAACCAACGTGTATAAGGGCCTAGATCAAGCTATTTAGCAAGCTTTTAGGGGGTGGGGGTGCCGGGGGGGAGGAGGGGGGGTTGATGCTAGAGCTACAGATGCGTTCAAGGACGACTCTTAAGTCGCTTCCATTTCTGTGTCATTGTGAGAGCCGGACAGACACTCGGAGTCCCCTGCGTCCTCTTCATCCTGTGAGAGATGTGCACAGCCGCAGGTGGCTCACCCTAAATCCCATCAGTGGTGTTCTCCGCACCTTGGACAGCTCCGTTCAAAAACAAGCCTCTTCCAGCCGCCCTTATGATAATACTGATAATAATAATAATAATAATAATAATAATAATAATAATAATAATAATAATAATAACCTGTGGGTGTGAGTCAGCAGGCTGGAGGAGAAACGCGCCGGGAATGAAAGTGCGGAGTTCCCGCCGGTGTGTCGCGAGCGCTTTTAAACAGCTCCGCTCTGACTGCATGCTTATAGGAGCGGAAAGGACAGGACAGGACAGGACAGGACAAGGCAGGACAGGACCGCCCCCTCCCTTCGTGCGCGCGGTCCGCACACGCGCGTGCACTTCTCCGGCACCGCATCTTAAGAATACTCTGAAAGATCACTGATCCATTCCGCAGCACACCAGAATGTATACAGTGTATTATTATTATTATTATTATTATTATTATTATTATTATTATTATTATTATTATTATTATTATTTTATCTCGTGAAAGTTCCATGCTGCACACTTTCTGGGGAAAACTCTGTTCAGGCACTAGACTCTTTTTCTGTCTCCCCATTTTCTGTACCTTTGTATCCTTTACCTAGAAAGATGCATGTGGTGTACCTTTAAAGCCTCACACAAAAAGAATCCATTTTATCCATCCAAAAAGAATCCATTTATGCGTCTGCGGGTATTTTAAAGGTCCACTATGACTGTACAAATGTCTGTAAATGTTACTGTAAACAACTGGAAGGCATATTTAGACTAAAGTACTATAATAGCTTACAAAATATAACATAAAATTGTGAATACACATTAGCCAGGATATTTGCTCATTTGGCTGATGCTTTAAAAAACAAACAAAACAAACAAAGAAAAAAAACCCAGTAACCTAGCTTATGATTGATGCAGGATATAACAGCTGAAGGATAAGGGCTCGAGAAGGACCCAGCCAAAGGATTTTAGCAGTCCCGGGCTTTAAACACATTACTGTTTTTAGTTATCTGTAACCCAAATCCACCACATCTAGCTAAACTAGCTTGCGTTGACTCATCTTTTAGTGTGTGTTAACAATCAGTGCAAGCTATTTGAGTTCCTTGTGATGGCTCAATGGTTAAAGGTTTGAGTCATTTTGTTCCAGGAAATTACTGTAAAATTTACAACAGTTTACACAGTGTGTCCATGTCATGATGCATATTAAAGGACCAGAAAATGTTCCACACCAACAACAAGAAACAAGAAAAAGGTACACTTTATTCATGCATTCACTCTTCTTTTGTAACTACTTTATGCTGATCAGGGTCCAGGGTCTGGAGTCTGGAGTATGGGATGCTAAATTGTGGCGGCCCCCAAAATGATGTGAGAGGAAACCAGAGAACCCAGAGGAATCCCACACAGACACAGGGAGGACATGTAAAACCCAAGCTCAGGACTGAACCAAGGACCCTTCGGCTGTGCGTTACCATGCTGCCCTGGGTAAAGGTTTTTTTAAGCACTATCGTTTTTTTGAGTGTTTAACTACATTGTTAAATTAAAATCTTACAGCAGTTAATTGATTGCTACTGTGCTGAATCGATTCTTCATGGGTAAAAACTTTTAAAGCATTCATATAGTCCAGCTGGGCACAAACAAGAATATAATAGGTGATTCAAAACTGCAAATATTGCTGTGCAAGCCCACACATTGCAGCTACTTGTATTTGTTACAGCAGCATGAATTAGAGGAAGGAAAATCTAACAAACAGGTATAATCACATAACTACAGAGATATACAAATATAGAAGTCCTTTATAGCTTTTGTTATGAAATTTGCCAGTGAATGAACACCTCACATTTTAGCAAATGAATGATCTCCCCTATAATGCATTATTAAAAGTAATATTTTAAAAAAAAAAAAGAAAAAAGGGATAAACGTAAGAGTCCATGACATTGAATTGACTTTTCTGCACTGACTTCCTGCCTAAGAGTATGACCAGTAGCTTCCAGACACTATCTGGCTTTCCCTTCCTTTGTTTGCTCCTATTCAAAAAAAGATGCTAACTAATTGTGGTCCTTGTGCGCTTAAGGCTTCTCAGTGGGGAACACCCATCTGCTCTAAAAACATCATATATATTTTTACTTATCCAGAACAATGGATTTAGATGACTGCAAGATTCTTACTGTCACAATATGAAGGAGGGGGTGGGGGGGTGAAGAAAAATAAAGCCGAGCAAGATATTGCAGCGATTTCCGCTGACCTCCAATATGCATCCAGAACTTTGGCAACTAAGATCATTTATTTATGCACAAAAAGACAGAAAGGACAAAGGTTAGGGATTGCCCTGAATATCCCCAGGAAAACTATTCTGTGCTCGTGACTTTCCTTTCTTCTGAAATACTGTCCAAGATAGGACGTTGTGTTGCGAGAGGGTAAAGTGCAGTCCCAGAAAACAACGTAGCTCTTCAAACAGGAACATTCATTCATTTTCAGTAATTGCTTCATCCTTGGTCAGGGTCACGGCAGATCTGGAGCCTGTTCCAGGAATCCTCAATAGGAAGCAGGAATACACCTTGATGTGATACCAGTTTACCACAGAGCCCAATATACACACACACAGACACACACACATGCACGCACGCACGCACGCACGCACGCACGCACACACACACACACACACACACACACACACACACACACACACACACA
>JAQLOM010000015.1:4717108-4727171 GCA_030068315.1 Chrysichthys thysi
CACACACACACACACACACACACACACACACACACACACACACACACACACACACACACACACACACACACACCGTAGAGACTTTTCCTGGCTGTGTTATCATGGAGAAGCGCTGATGCCACCCACACAATGCCAAGCACCAGTAGACTGAGCAGAAGCAGCATCACGGCGGTTTCGTACACCCGGGCCATGACACCCTGTAACAAAATCACACATGAGCATGTCACTACACACACAAGCATGTTGACTCAATGTACTGATTTCCCTAAGACAATAAATCAACGTGCAAAAGAATCGGTGCATTCATGACACAACTGACGAGTCACAAAGTTAGAAAATGCTGAATACCTTTTTGGAACCGACAAAACCTTCCGACTCCGTGAAGAAGTAAGCAAAGGGCATGAGAAAGACCAAGGAGAGGTTGGAAAAGAGAAAGACCAAGTTCCAGAGACCTTCAAAACAAGAGAATGAATTAAATCACGCCAATAATACAGCAGCACTGTATTGGCATTGTACAAATGTATCATGTAAAACCAATTAACAATTAATATACAGCTGTTTAAAATAATTGATGTGTCCTTAGAGTGTACTGCGCTTGACTTTATTATGTAAAACTACACAATAAAAAATTATTATGATTTTGTCTGTAAGTACATTAACTGGTTACACGGTAGGAACACAGTTTCTTTACTGTAGGAACACAACGTTTTTTTTTTCGTCTTCAAAGGTTGCTAGAAAATTACTTTTCACAGGGCTGAATTTCCCACAAAACTCTGAAGTACAACTGTTATTACGAACACCTTAGCCATGGTGTTTCGTGCCAGTGCTCACAAGTGAACGTCAATCAAGATCTGTATGAGCAAACTCCTGGCTGGATACCAAAAAAACAACCCCATAATGTCAATCATCACTTTTTATGTGTTTGCTTTTGGCTTTTACATCAATCAAATCTGAGTGCCATCTTTAACTCGTGTTCTAGATGCTTCTTTGTGTTAGTGTTAGCGTGTGTGTGTGTGTGTGTGTGTGTGTGCCTGTTTATGAAAGAGTCCGTGTTTCCATGTACCGTGGACAAGCGAACCGTTGAGCCACTGCATGTAGTAATTGTGCGGAAAAGTAAGCAGGACTTCGTTGGACAGGATGGAGATGGGCAGGAGGAGAACTGCACCCACGCTTACAGACAGCGTGAACGTGCACAGCCACAGCCTAGAGTGGACACAAAGCAAAAGAAAGAGGAATGGTGAGTGGTAGAGCTGTGAGACAGCACAGTAGTAGTCTACCCACTGACACAAGTCCAGCTGTAAAATGAGGAGGTGTAAAACACCACGATGGAGGGGCAAAAGGGCAAAACCAGTGCAGATAATAATCAGAACACAGAGATAACCAGAGGATTTGTGCACAAGACTTTTTATTACTTAAACACTCAAGTAGTTCAATACTTACGCAATTTTATTTACAGTGGCATCCTCAATGTCATCTGCAGAGCGAGAGAGAGAGAGAATGTCAGTGTTTAGAGAAATTAGAAAACATTACTTAGGCTTGTATGTTGGGGTCAAATTCTTACAATATGCAAGCTTCCTTCCTTTACCAGAAATCTTTACTAAAGAATTATTACAAATTTATTACAGAATGATAGACAGAGGTTAGAGGAACAGACGGACAGGGAAATACAAAGAGAGCACCACGGACACAAAGGCAACAAGACAAAAAAAATGACAGGCGGAAAAACAGACAGAAAATGAGACAGACAGACACAGACAGCAAGCCACAGATGGCAAGACAGACAGTCTGACACAGACAGACGAGAACAGAGAGGCAGCCAGAAATACGCAAACACTAACTGTAAGACAACGGACAGCAAGACAGACAAGGAGAGAAAGACAGAAAGAAAGCAAATACAAATGAACAACATGTACCAAGACATACCATCAGTCATGGGCAGCAAGATACAGACAGACACACAATGAGAGAGAGAGGGGAAGGGAAGGGAAAGGAAGGGAAAGAAGGAAGGAAGGGAAAGAAGGAAAGAAAGAAAAAAAGAAAGAAAGAAAGAAAGAAAGACAGAGAGACAGACATGCAAGGCAATCACTGAGCACTCAGAGTACTCAGGGAATGGCAGTTAAACCTCACTAAATAGTAGTAACAAAGTAATAACGGGCTTCATTTTAAAGAGCAAAAATAAGAAAAAGCTGTAGGCCTCACTGAGCGGAAGTCAGAAAGACGTGTTTCCTAAATATTGCAGCCAACAAAGCTTGCGCAATTCATTTCAGCCGCAAGGCAAAATGAATGAGAACTGGAAAAACAAACTTATAAAACAGATTTCTGGACGAGCTCCTGCCAAAAATGCCAATCAATCTGGCAACAATTTGGAAAGTCTCCAGCCAATCAAACAACAGCTAATAAAACTTCTCTTTTTTTTCCCAAAATAGTCAGCAAGTTCGTAAACAACGTTTAGAATATAGCAAAAAAAAAGTTCTTCTGCATGAAGGGGCAAACGAATAGTGCTTCGTGTCTAGATAAAGCAGGATGAGTGGACGCATGGTGTCAGGCTTCAGAGACTTGTAGGTAAGGAGCTGTGTGTTTATTATCTCTCAGAAACATTCCTCACAGCCCCCAACCCCCAAGCTCCTCATGCTGACGGGGACATTGCATAAAGCTGTTCCAACACTGGCATCTGCAACACTGATCCTGGCATATCATCTTAACATCCCTGAGTTAGAAACATTCACACGCAGAAGGCATATGTGTCCACCATCCAAGATGCAAATAAGCCATCAATTATCCAAATTATTTTAGACAGACCCAAAGGGTTTTAAATTCTCCCTTTACTGCTTTTGCACTACAAATCACTTTTACTGTGTCTGGAAATCAAGTTTGCAATGCCAGTGCAATGGAGAAAACTGCATTTGTGCTGAGAAAGTGCCCAGGGCGACTATACAGTACTTACCCGTAATGAACTCGGCATTCTTCTTGAAGTGTGTAAGAATGAGGTAGGACAAGATGTATAGGCAGACAAAGAGGTGCACGCAAATCTATACGAAACGAATAAAGAATAATTACCAGGTGTGAAAGATATCTGTACAATGACCTTATGATCTGCAAAACAATTTCATAAATCAAAAATCTATTACTAAAATTAATACTTGACTATACAGCATATTGTTTTCATCTTATAGATATCAGCTAAATATGAACTAAATCAAACTCAGAATATAGCAACAAACAAACCAACCAAAAAATATGTAACTAAACCATACAATCAAATAGACCTTAACATTTTTATTTGGAATCTAATACAGATAGCATTCACTAGGTTGGTAGAAATGGATATGTAGCACCGTAAACCTTTTTAAATAATATTTCATTCAACAAGGAAGCCAAAAATCATATTTACAATTAAAATTGTGCAGCGCTAAAGAAAAGAAAGTATTTATTCAGTTACATAGGTTATAACATTTAGTCCAGTATTTAGCCTTACATCCTTCTCTGTTGAGAACGGAAATAAAGACGGTGCATTACAGTGAAAATAGGTTAAGCCGTGACAGTGAGAAGAGCTGGCCTTCAGTGCATTATCAGTGTAGGAAAATGAGTCCCAGTACCATCCAGAGTACAAAGTAGCTTCTGGAACCTCTCCCGTCACACTGTACCCACACCCACATGCTTACAATCGCAGGCTTATCACTCCTGCACCACGCCGCACTTAGTCACAGCTGGTCATACACACTGGCAGCTTATCAATAGAAAACGTGCGTAAATGTGAAGCTATTAAAGGTCTGAGCAGGCCAGCAAAGGCATCTGGGTGTAAAGGAGTGTGAGGAACACAATGCGAACATGATCGACAAGGACAAGGGATTACATATGGAAATACAGACAGCATTGCATAACTGATTGCGTACCGACATGCACTTTGGGTGGATGATATAGCAAAAATATATCACAACAAAGACATTTTCTTGCATGTCTGATATAATATATTTGCTGCGGCTCTGCTAACAGATCACCAACATACACACTATTTTCACCAACATATACTATGTTAACTCAGTTTATTCATTGCTAATTTCCACACCTCATTCAGGGCTACATATTATATATGATAATAGAATTATAAAATGTTAGCTCGCTTCTATTGCTGGGTTTAAATGACAGAAACTGCCAGTTAGTATAATATTAGCTAGCTCATTAGAGATGGGTTTAAATGAGATCATATAGTAGTTAGTCAAATATTTGCTAGCTTGCTAGGGCTGGGTTAACATTACATGGCATATTAGTTAGTCATGTTAGCTAGTTTGCTGATGCTAGGTATAAATCCCATAATATAACATTTAGCCTATTGTCAGGTAGCTTTCTTGATGATTTTGCTACAGTTTTAATTATAAATCATAACACTTAGCCTGTTGTTAGTTGTTTGACATACCTGGCTAACAATTTAAATGTAAATGTTAACTTAGATAGGTAAGATAGGTAGTGTACAAGTGAATGATCAGGTGCTAACATGAGCTAACTTTTTCACCTATCTGACTAGCTAATTCAGCTATTAAAAACAAATAGCATAGCTCCAGCTAGAGAACTACTTAGCTGGCCAAGTTTTCACATTACTGCACTGCGGAGTACATTCTCCGGCCTTATCTGGGTGTGACAATCCTGACCATATAAGCTCCTTTTTGTGTTTAAAAGTGCAAATAGTATTACTGTCAGGCTAATACTATATTCACCCATGCTCACCTAGAAAAAATAGACACTTAACAAGGATAGGGAGAGGAAAATGAAGTGATTGTTGCAAAAACAGATTTTTGACATTAAGCAAGGTCAATTTAATTAGATATTACTGTTGGATTCTGCTGTGAAAATCCTGAACATTAAACTGATCCACATAAAGACTCATTCTGTAATCAGCCCTGTGGATTTGATCATTAATATGGATCAAGTACCAGTCAATTTTTTACATACAGGAAGGAGTAATTAAGGGCTGAACAATTGATCATTCCACAAGCACATGCCGCAACAACAATCGCGTATCGTGGGACGAAATGTTTTTCTTTCCGAGGGAAAACCTGCATATCTGTCAGGACTTATCAATGTCTTGACATGGAACAAACTGACACGGGTCAAAATGCCATACGACAGATACAAACGCACAAGTCGGTCTTGTTTATTAAAAAATACAAATAATGTAATTACTTCCATGCAAGTGTTGAGGAAAAGGTCAATGATGTAAAAGTCAGGAATCTGCGCCAAGTCTTCATGAACGACAAATAGGAAATGAAAGAGCAGTGACAGATGGAGGAAGAAGGCTGTGGCTCCAATCCCAGTGGACAGTAAAACCAGATGCAAGAGGCTGACCAGGATTAGCGGAGTGAGTGAGCCAACATTAAATCAGCCTGACCAAATGTCTATTTGTCTGGCAACATTTAATCTAATGTTGACCAACACATTACAGTAGCGCTATAATAAGTGTTTAAATATTGCAAGACAATCAGAGGTAATGTGGCTTTTTGTCAGTATTGTACTTCTGGTATATTTGTCATTGTTCTAAAGCCATCAACGCATGTTTCAACACATTTACCCACATAATAGTGCAAAAAAAAAGGGAACTACTGTACTTGAAGCAACATCCTTTAAGCCTTTGACGATACAATATCACTGTGCCATGATCAACATTAAGCATTTCTTCATGCGCTTTAGGATTCATTATGTGAATTCGAAATCTGGTTTTAATTTTTGGGGTGTTTTTTTAAGCAACACAAAGAGAGACTCAAAGCATAATAAAAACATATCCTGTCACGCCAGGTAACACCGGATAAAGAGTTCACAAAAGGGAAGCAAGACAGGAAACGGGACTTTCATCCCCAAAGTGCAATCATCAGCACAAAAAAGCACATCCCGGTGACGGATAAATCTGGGTGGGTAAAGCATACGTTCAGATGCACAACTGACAAATTACAGTACAATCTCTCTATCTGACGTACTGCTGTCAGTAAAGAGCGTATATTTCCCCCCTATAGTAACAGATGTGGCTTTAGGAGACACACAGCACAACCAACGTCACCCATCCACCCTGTTTTTGTTGGCAATATGACAAAGCCTTCAGGGAGGAGCAGCTTATTTATTCTGAGGTGTTTACAATGGAGGCGAAGTAGCTAAGAAACCAAAAAAAACAAAACCTTTTCACTTAATTCAGGCTTCTTTGACGCAATGACATCGAGCTACAGCAGGTGAAAAAAATGGCTAAAGTAACAGTGAACTAGAAAGAAAAAGTGGTTTGAAATTGTGAACTTAAATGTACAATGCTATGTAAAACTTAAGGTAGAAAGCAACTGTATTGAGACTGACTACAAAATTTTGGTCAATACGTGTTGTAATATTTGCCTTTGTAATACGGATCACATTGGTTTTATACAAGATGTCTGAGCATTTGGATAAATTATGATATTACTCCATTATAAAAAAAAAAAGGAGGGGGAGGGAAAAAAATTCAAATTAACCCTGATCACTGGTGTTATCTAGCTTGCTTGAGGACTTGGCTAGTGTTTTCATTACAAAAAACAGAAGTTAGTCTATTGTTAGCTAGAATTGCACAATAGCTCAAGGTTGAAAGTGCTTGGTTTACTTTACATAATTCAATAATTAGCTCAACATGAGCTAACTTGTTCACTACATCGGAGGAACAGTGTTGTAGTTTTGCCACCTCACAGCTCCAAGGACCCCAGTTCAACCCTGAGCTCAGGTTACTGTTTGTGTGAGGTTTATCATGTTGTCCCTTGGTTCTCCGTTTTCCTCCCCCTCCCAAAGTATCCTAGGTTGGTGAATTGGCCAAGCCTAATTACCCCAGGCATGAATGTGTCTGCATGTTTTCCTGCAATGGACTAGAGTCCCATCCAAAGTGTGTTTCTACCTGACACAAATCTTCCTGGGATGGTATCCAGATCAACCTTGACACTGACCAGGATAAAGCAGCCACTGAAGACGGATAAATAACTACTAAAATTTTTACTATAATAAATCATAGGCTCCCCGGCTTGTTTTAACGCATTGCACAGCACAGCAAAATGTTGCAGTATAATCTTTAGATGATATTTTTGTCTCTATCATGAAGACGTCTTTCCATTAAACATGCCATCATTTTAATAGTTTAAGGACATAAAGCTGTTGTATCGCAAAATTGTCAAAACAAGATGGAGTGACACACTGAGGAAGCGCTACACTGTGGTGTGAACAGTGAACAGTGAACATGTTTTTGGGGTAGATTATCTGTTCACCAGGGCAAACATGGGGCAAATGTAGAGATTATAAAGGTCTAGGAAAAGGCCAGAGATATTGCCTACTCCTAACCCTAACAAATTATGTTTGTTACCAACTGCAACCCCAAGTATGTGAAGTTTCTTTTTACTGAAATTTGTTGGCAGTTATACAAAACAATGGAACCCATTCATGAAGAGGATCACCGCTCACCAAGTTCACCTGGAACGAGTTCTTCAGGCAGGATCATACAACAGCACACTATGCAGAATGGAAAACCGAAAGCCAAGTGCTCCTATGAAACACTACAAAATACATCATGTACATTTACACACACTTCTTGGGACTGCTTTATTACCCAACTCTTTTACTCCGTCCTGTCTCAAGTGTGCTTTTTCCACTAACAAATTCTACAAATAGGCCCATCCCCGTTTCCTCACACTGTTTATAAGCAACCTGAGTGTGTACTAGGGCTGACAGGAGGCTAAAGTACAGACATTTCCAACGTGTATGACATTTCATTATACACAGAATTCTAACTTGTTTCAACACTGGTGGGTACAAAGTTTCAGTAACAACAACATAAACTTGTTGGTGGTCCTTAATATTATCTGCTCAAGTTTTTTTTCCATCTTTTTCTCAAAAACACACAAGAATTAGCCTACAATTTCGACCTGTTCTCTAAACCTGTGTTTCCAAAGTGGGGTCCAAGATGTTTTATTTCGTTACAATGGTGAAAACCTACTTCAAAACTGGTGAAAACTATGCCTATGAATAATGTCAGCTTCAACAAATCTGGTGTTCTGTCTGTGAAACGTTCAGAAATAAAACGTCCCAAGGCTCTGATAAATAGGAAATATTTGACTGGACACATTTAAACAATGTCCATAGGATAACTATGTAGAACTGGGGTCCATGGACTTTATCTCACAGATTGAGAAATCCCAGTGTAGATATAGATGTCCAATTCCTACAGACAGTGACATATTTATTGCAGGTTACAGCACCGAACAATTTTAGTGCACACTTTGCAAGGCTAAACGATTACGGAAAAAAATATTCCACATCCAGCAGGAATGTAGCTCAGGAGAGCACGGGGGAAACTGTGTGCACAGGAAGTGCACATGCACAGGGC
Organism: Chrysichthys thysi; assembly: GCA_030068315.1. Lineage (NCBI taxonomy): Eukaryota > Metazoa > Chordata > Actinopteri > Siluriformes > Claroteidae > Chrysichthys > Chrysichthys thysi. The sequence goes on from JAQLOM010000015.1 coordinate 4,725,480, forward strand.
TAGCAAAAACAAATTCAGCTCAGATTTACATAACTGCACAGGCAGGTCATGATTATACCACCGCCAGCTGGTCTGAAAGACACCAGGCCTTCATCGGTCGAGTTCATTAGACACCAATGTGCTTCTGCAACATCCGAATCAACAAACAGGTTGGATTTCCCAATGGACCCAGATCTATCCAATAACAATGCCAATAACAATACCAATAACAATTTTATTTCAACCTGATTTATTTTCGGCACTGCTGTACACGGATGTCTGGAATCATTCTCTGGAGTTCTCGCAAAGTTGCTGAGCGTGAGATTTATACGGTCCAAGTGTAAAGGTCAGCATCATTGCCTCGTTGTAAGTTTCCTCAGGACTGAAGTTCACTTTGCATTATACAAGAATCGGTCCAATAAAGACATCATGATCATACAGGTTTATCTTGTGAATTTGCAAGCCTCAGATATCCTTTTTAATGGCTGTGCATTTAAATTTCCATTCTGATTTGGATCAAAAGATATGTTATGCATCAGTTCCTTAGTGCTCGAAGACAAAAAATATTAAATCACAACACCACAACAATCAACAGACACTGAAAAGTTTCTCTCATTGTGCTGTTAAACATACTAAAATATCTGATGGAGAGAGTAGGGTTTTATATCAGCAAGTAGGTTTAAAAAAATAAATAAATACTTCAGTACATAATGTCCTAAAATGTAACCTGGATCCGCCCCTTTCCTTATTATTTATTTTTCGTGCATTTCACAACCATTAGACTCAAATCAATCACCATGCTGGCAAACATTCTCTTTTTAGTGTTGTTGTCCCTGTTGGTTCTTGTTAACTAGGACTTCTGACTATAATGTCACACATCCGAGATCAGGCTTAAAACTGTTTGTACAGTCCAACTTACTATGGCCTCTCGGACCCGGTCGTGGAAGAGCTGCTCTCTAATGGACACGTCGTCGTTTGTTTCCATCCTCCGAAATCATATCCTCAGGAAGTGAAATTAAGAAACAGGCATTTGTGCTGGAAACAAAGTTGCTGTTTGTCCTCGTAGACGCGGTGTCTTTGATCACAGGGTCGCATGCAGCCCGTAATGTCCCTGTAAGCCAGTCAAGCGAAGGAGATCCTAAACTACATTTCTACAGCTTTAAATACATTACTTGGCACTAAGAGCTACAGCTGAAAGAAAAAAAAGAAAAACAGAGAACAACTCGTGAGGAACCACAAACAAACTGCACACATTTCGACCCACGCTGTAGTACTGCTTCTATGGGGGCGGAGTTAGAAGGGGCGGGGTTTGGTGATCAGGAGGCGGGGTTTGTGAATTTAAACCCTAAGTGGGTGTGGTTTACCATGAGACAAAGGCTTTGGTTTCCCTGCTGACATACTTTTCGGTCTTAATTAATATTAAAGAGTACAGCACCGTGTAAAAGTCTTGGGCACCGTATTTATTTGTATTAACATATTTTGTTGTAGATATTTCTTTTATGAATTCTGCTTCATTCAGTCACAACAAAAACATTTGGGATTTACACATGTTACTTTTCCAAAATATAACCTGTATCGTATTTGAAAAATGTTTGTATGCCAGTAAAGAACAAAAAAAAAGAGACCACTTTTCAGGGCAAAATAATAATAATAATAATAATAATAATAATAATAATAATAATAATAATAATAATAATAATAATAATAATAATA
>JAQLOM010000015.1:4770739-4786264 GCA_030068315.1 Chrysichthys thysi
GCATGTACTTACCACTCCACATTCCACAGCGATACACGTGTTGAAAAAGAAACCCTTCTTGGTTAACACCGTTTTTGTCCGTTTATGTGAACAAATGATAAGGACACCGCTGGAAGCTGCTGCTGCTGCTGCTGCTGCTGATGATGATGATGATGATGATGAGTGATGAGTGATGCTGCTCCGTTCAGCTCCTCTCAGTGTTCTGCTCTCGGTCCCGCACACTTGATCCCCTCGGTGAGTGATAGTCGACACATTCTTCACTTATTGAGCGCTATGAGATGAACAAAAAAGGGGGATTTGCTGCACTCATCTCCTTCAGTTTTCCTCCTCCTCCTCCTCCCACCCTCCTTTGAAAAAAGGACTGAAAAGATGGATAGGTTAATTCTCTTCATAGGCACCAATGAATGAAGGAGGGGGGCAGAGACCAGAATGAAGAGAGGAGGACAAATAAAAAAAAAAAAAGAAAAGAAAAGAAACCATATCATTCTAGGGGGCAAACCCGTCCGTTAGATCCAATTAAGGGTCATCAGCGTGCAGTTGCGCAATTTTTATTTGCCGCTTCGTCTTTGCGTCTCCCATTTGAAATTTAGCAGGATTTATTCCACGAGCAGAGTAAAAAGCTCTGTGTGAGGAGTGAAGTGGGTGTGCAGCATCTCTCTCGCTCTCCCTCTCTCTCTCTCTCTCTCGCTCTCTCTCTCTCTCTCTCTCTCTCTCTCTCTCTCTCTCTCTCTCTCTCTCAGGACAGTACAGACAGAGCGCAATATGAACCATCTAATCTGGCCCGTTTTTGCCCACAGTGTTTGGATTACTCCCTTTAACCGCGTCTCCTCCCTCTCTCACACCCAGAAAATAAAGTTTTCATGAAGTCTTCATGAACTCCAGCTAATGCTCATCAGGCCTTATTTTTTTATTTTTTTTTCCACGTGAGTTATGGATAGTAGGGCTAACTCCAGTTATAATTCCAAAAAGTCAGTCCCTTGTGGAAATTCATATTTTGTTTTTGGTAACAAATTTTAGGTGAGCGAGAGGTAAATTATACAGGATCTGGGGGAAATACCTATTACAGATCCAGTTTATCAGCCTAACAGTATTTTTCTAAACATTTATCGAAAGTTTCGGGGAACGTTTTTATGGGTTGTTTCGAGGGGTACGGATGAAAGGGCAGTTGTTTTAAGAGGATTAATGGCTAACTCTTTGGATAGAGGGAAAAAAAGTTTTAGGGGTGACACGAGCTAGAGAAGGGAACTTAGTGGAGATATGGCTTCCAACATCTGGACGGCAGACGCTCCTTCATGCAGCGCGTGGCCACTGAAGCCGTGGCAGCAGTCAGACAGGGCTGGATATATCAAAAATCTTTCGCACTGAGAACAACCCCAGGGGAAATTTTGTGCCGTCTTGCTCTTGTTTAACTTTTTTAAGGGTGTTGACGAAAAAGGGGTGGGGTGGTGTCCTTTAACATTCTTCGGAGGTCACATCCTTATCCACAGGCGCGCAATTTGATCGTTTGTTCATTTTATTGCGATTCTGACGTTGCGTGAGGTCGTGGTATGTTCGGAGCCGTTCAAGTCCTGAAAGGTGATTTAAAAAAAAAAAAAAAAAAACTGGTTATCTGAAAAATAACCGATTTCCTTATTATGTATTTTCTTGTGCGCACGAGTTGTTTGTTTTTGCGCGCAACTTGTTTATCTTGTAAGCATAATTGTTTGTTGTTGTTGTTGTTGTTGTTGTTGTTGTTGTTTTCATGTGTGCACAGGTTATTCATCTTGTGTGCACAAGGTGAGTCATTTATCCGGTGTGCACAATTATTTTCTTTTGCACACAAGTTACTATCTTGCGCGCACAAGTTATTTATCTTGAGCAAGATAAGGCATTCGTCTTGTGCGCACAAGCTCTTTATGTTGTGCACATATTAGTTTTCTCGGGTGCACAAGATGAGTTCATTTGCACACAAGATGATATTTTGTTCGCACATGATAATAAAAAAAGAAGGTAAAATATCTCCTTTCAGGACTTGATTGACTCTGGTGATATGCAAATGTCCTCTGTTTAAAAAATATATTTATCTAAAAAAAAAAACCCAACAACTTTTACTGTGCACTGTGATCAGTGCGGCCAACCTCAGACGCTCCACATTTGAATCTACTTAAATCACAGCATGCACATGGAAATCATTTTGCTCCAAATAAAAACAATATTTAGCCATGGTCAGATCAGTGCCTTTTTATTGCAAGCAAGCTGCAGCTACATCGCCAGTAGGCCTGTATTGTGCGATGGGAATTTGGCATTTAATTCACATCGTACAGTCCTATAGGCTCGGTGGTTTCTCTGAGGGTTTGCACCAAATGGCCAACTGAAGGAAATGCTCTTTTTGTTTGCGGGTGTTTCATTCTGCTCTTCCCTCTTAGCTCTTGAAGGCGCTTAGACTGGTTTCCTGGTGCACTCATGCGACTCGGAGCAGATTAGCGGCAATCCGGTTAAAGGGATATGTGCCTTTTATACACAAATCAACTTCAAATCACTTTTTAAGCCACTTAGAATTTACACGCCATAGCAACAAAAAATGCTAATGCACTTTTTATTGCTTAAGATTAGGGAATGAAACAGAGGAGATTAGACGAGGAATTGTCAGTGTCCCTTGTTCCTAGTAGTTATAGATGGCTTTAACTTAATTTTATTAAATTAATCCGACTAGTTTGGGGATTAGGTTTCACATTAAGGAAATAAGCCGATTCTCAGATATGTCCTGACCTAGGCTATAAAACGGCTGTAAGCTCGTTATTAGATGTTATACAGTCCATGAAGGGTATGACAATATAATAAAACGAAGATGTAGTTTATTTTCTTGAATACGTTGTGTTTGTTGTTGTTGTTGATGGGTGTTTTTTTTTTTAGTATGTTTCTTCTAAGGTGCAAATGATGTTAGCTCCATGCACCTTGACCGCATGGAAGCCAAAACCTTATAGTTGGAAGAAACTACACCTGATGCCCATCAGCAGCTTGGGTTCATACAGTGAAAAACTGCAGTCTGTGAGCCCAGAGGCGGATATGTACATGCCATGTTGCTCCTGAGCAACGCTGCCTTCCACAAGGTTAAGGTTCTTTTCCCAGGTAAAAATTTGCGTCCAAAAGGCACAAATATGATTTTATTTCACTTTTTTTCTATTAAGCTCTATGATATTTTGAGGGATATTAGAAATCTGGCTTGTTACCCTTGTTTGTGTCTAGTGTCTTAGAAGGAAAATCATACGATACAAAATATAACCTGTGTGATGACTTATTCGTTCTTAAAGGAAAACATAACATGCACTTAACACATAGTGAGTCATTTTAAATAGAATTTAGCCTAATATTTTAATTGCTGTGTAGATATATATACTTGATTGCCAAATAACCTGCATCGTTCTGTGGCCAGCACTTTTTTTTTTAGCTTGGTTTATATGTCAACAAAAAGCAATCATTTATAGGCTTATTCTAAAATAGGCTAAAAAGTTGAAGAGTGTCAGTGAGGTTGCGCGTGCACCCAGAGAAGTGTGTGTGTGTGTGTGTGTGTGGGTGGGTGGGTGGACTGGAGCATCAGCCGCTTATTGTTAACAGAATTGCACGCCTGCCTGCTGCTGCTATTCGGGTTAATGCGTTAATGCGCACATTTCCACCCTCAGCGCCTATCATTAACCAAATAATAATAATAAATAATAATAATAGAACTAAAATGCATGTAATTCAGAAGTTTTTAATCCCATACCGAACAGCCACATGAATGTAACTTAACGCACGCGTTCTGTGCTTTACATATACACATTATACACGTAATATATCCTGGATAAACCAGTGTTTCACACACTATTCACATGTCGCGCATGGTCACATCCATGGCATATGGGTTTATTTTCCACACGTGCTATCTGACCCGATGTCATTATTCTCACGTTTAAAATGTTCATATGTTCTGTATGTGTTCTTATTTTCACTTGAGGGGCGTGTGATTTTATGCTTTTATTTGTTCCCATGTGTAAATCTCACACGATTTATTTATTTTCACATGATTGTGATGTTGAAAGACTTTTTTCCTTCTCCCCCATATGAACTCACACATGGTTCACATGATGCCACATGTGTTTAGCCTGCATGTCAGCCTACGTTAATTGCACTTTCATATGTTTTCCACACGTGATCGCATATATTATTCAGGCAATTACGTGGAAAAGCTTAAGAGCGCATGTAAATAGTACTGCAACTGCCGGATGCTCTTTTGTGTCTGGTGCTAATTCACAAACGGGTTCGTTTTTCCGTCTGGTTCCGTTATGTTTTCATTCCCTAATTAGTTCTGAAATCGGATGTGACGTCCATTGGGTCAATTAAGCGTCAAAGGATCAACTTATAGGGTATTAAAGTCATTTTGTGTAGTACATGCTGTTAAATAAAACATGTATCACCACTCTTCTTGCTTTACGCATACAGTAGGTTATATTAAAAAATATATATTATATATAGTTTTGTTTTGTTTTGTTTTTTAAACCCGACGACTTTCAGATTCATTTCTAAAACCATTAATGCATTTAAATTCCGCACTTAATAGTGTAACCGGATCCTTTCAATAGTTCGGTGTAAATCTGTGGAAATAGCCGCCCACTCGTGCATGGCCCCCTCCTGCTTCTCCTCCTCCTCCTCCTCCTCCTCAGTGCAATGCGCTCCTAGAGCTCACCACTCAACTCCGCACTGTAACACTGAGCTCCGCTTCTCTCCTATAATTCCCGGTTAATTGCTAATTATCGCCCAGGCCTTTTAATGTCCCGTCCGGAAAAGCGCTTCCTGCGATGGCCGTGTCCCATAAAGCTGCTCTGGGCCGAACGCTGATGCTGGCGCTCGCGCTCCTCTCACCTGCCTTCACGTAAGTGCTACAGGATGCAACTCCCTGTTTTCATCTGAAAGATTCCCTTTGCGCGCGCGCGTGTGTGTGTGTGTGTGTGTGCGTGTGCTTGATATCTTGGTGGGGACCACATAAATAGGAATATCTGACCTGACAGTTTTGATCTTGGCGGAGGGGGGGGGGTGTCATTTGGCTGGTCCCCACAATTTTAAGAATTGTAAAGGTTACATTTAGTTACTGAGGACAAGGTCTTGGGGGACATGTAGGTGTATGATAGCTTTTATTATTTGCATTCTGCGTCTGTCTGTGTGTGAAATTCTTAATCTGTCCTTTTAGTCTTGTTTGATGATTGATAGGAAGCTCGGATTATTCACTTCCTACTTAGGATGCATGGCAAATAAAGCTACATTTAAATGTGCAATATATATGTACAATATATACAATGTGAATGACCTACCTACATAGTCTAGGTCTGTTTCTAAAGTGTGTAAAGTTGTATTAGGTTCACCAGTGTAATATCCAATGTAAGTGCTGTTTGAGCCATACTCATTGCCAATCAGACACACATAGACACACACACACACACACACACACACACACACATAGACACACACACACACACACACACACACACACACATTCATACTAATCAAAACCAGTAATGCACATGCCAGGGAAAACTGCGCTAAAATGTCCTTTGTAATGCATATAGCCTTGACTCTATCTGGGGGGGCTGAAGCAAGAGGAAGCACAAGTTAAAGGTCATTAATAATTGCTTTTGAATGGTTCCAATTTTGTGCAGGAATAATGTCAATGAGTGAAATGCAAAGTCCATGTCCATATAGGATTCCCACGTGCTGTGTGTACTGTGTAAAAGGATTTTGTAATGGTTTCTACATGTAATCTTCATTTCTTGATATAAAAAGGTTCATATGCATTAAAGGTTTGTTCAGAAATCCTTATTAAAGTATAGATCATTAATATGCTTTATTATGGAAATAGTACATATACTTTTTATAAGAATGTCAACAGACACCTTTCTTTATTTCTATGCATACTGGAGTTGAAAACTGGCCAGCGCTGGGATTGCTTGCTATACTTAAAGGAATGCGAGTACAGAACTTCAACACTGATAAGCAGCATCACAGTTTTCCGTTCATTGGACATCCATGGAATGGTGTATACTTTTCTGCAGCTTGAAAGGAATAAAAGTGTCCATTATGGGTCATATAATCAGAATGCTTTGTATTAAGTTTGAGCATGTAGTATGGCATGTGGGTTTTAAGCAGTTATTTAAGCCTTTCCATCCATTAACCAGACAAAGCGGTAATCATTTCTGAAACAGAAAATATGGAGCTTTTCATTAATGCCATACATCACAGTCAGAAATTATAGTGATCTCCCCTTGGAATTGCTCCCATGTTGCTCTATTGGCGGGTGTGATTAATTGCTTGCCTTCGTTCCCAGTGTGTTGTGCAACGACATCCTTGGGCTGAAGGTGGCAGGAGATCCAGTTCTGACCCCCAATGCAGTATGTTTACGACTGGCAGGCTTGAGTAAGCGGCAGATGAGGTTGTGCATCCGCAATCCCGACGTGACGGCTTCTGCCCTGCAGGGCATACAGGTAGCAATTCACGAATGCCAACACCAGCTCAAAAATCAACGCTGGAACTGCTCTACATTGGAGAATCACGGCAAGGTGCCACACCAGAGCACTATCCTCAGCCGGGGTGAGTGTGGGGTCAGCAATACAAACCTGAATGATCACTGGTTGAAGTTAGAGATCTTGCCACCTTCCAGGACAGACATTTTTCAGAAGTCTAATTATTTTTCATAAAATTCCAAGTGTTCTGGTAGAGTATATAATAGCTATCCTCTCTCTGTCTCAACAATAGGTTTCAGAGAGAGCGCCTTCTCCCTGGCTCTGCTGGCAGCTGGTGTGGCTCACTCGGTGGCTTCAGCCTGCAGCATGGGCAAGCTGCGTGGCTGTGGATGCGACACTAAGCGGCGGATAGACGACGACAAAATCCGCCTCAAGCTAACTCAGCTGCAGCTGCAGACCCTGCAGAGGAATGGCTTCAGGCACTCACCTGAGTTTAAAACAAACCACAGCAAGCTACCCTCTTACCTGCGCTCCTCCCATCCCAGCACACTCCTCAAACCAGAAGAACTCACATCACTACAGGAGACCTGGGAGTGGGGAGGATGCAGCCACGACCTCCGCTTTGGTGTCCGCTTTTCCAGGGACTGGCTAGACTCCAGGGGCTCATCTCGTGATATACATGCCCGAATGAAGATGCACAACAATCGAGTTGGCAGGCAGGTATGGTGAAAGGAAAGAAACATGCTTCCCAGCTGGAAAAACTATTACACAATGTTTTACTCGAATGTAATTATAACTGTCTGACAGTAAACATGGTCTTCTGCTTGCAAAAAAAACCACACAACTAGCAATTCAACTTAATTTTTACAAAAAGATAACCCTTTATATAAAAAAAACCCTCTGTGTTTTAGTCCCATTACTACTAACCTTCCTTATTAGATTCACTTCAGGAACAATTTCTAGGAGTAAAGGTGCTTCTAGGTGCTGTTCTGATTTAATGATGTTTTATGGCTTGACATCATAATGTTCATTAGATTTTAACTGATCAATCAGTAAACTGAGGTTTGCAATTTTCATTTCTTTATGGAATTTTAAAGGAACCCTTTTTCAAACATCCACCTTTAGATTTTTATAACAGGCACTATACTTATTTATTTTATCATGATATGTGTAATAAGCATCCTTAGAATGTAACGACTGGCATATTCTTTTAGAAAGTAGCCTACTTTAAGGAAACAGTTGCATAATACTCATGCACATATCACTTCTTTTTTTTTTTATAACAGATAGTGACAGACAACATGAAAAGGAAGTGCAAATGTCATGGCACCTCAGGAAGCTGCCAGTTCAAGACCTGCTGGTATGTGTCTCCTGAGTTCCGGCTGGTGGGCTCCCTGCTGCGACAAAAGTTCCAATCTGCCGTCTTCATCAACTCCCAGAACAAGAACAGTGGTGTGTTTAACCCACGTGTAGCAGCAGGGGCGGCCGGGTCGGAGCATGGCAGGCCACGGCGGCGCAGCCTCTCCAGGGAGCTAGTTTACTTTGAGAAATCCCCTGACTTCTGTGAGCGCGATGCGTCTGTGGACTCGCCTGGCACTCAGGGCCGCATCTGCAACAAGACTAGTCCGGGGATGGACGCTTGTGACTCGCTGTGCTGTGGCCGTGGACACAACATCCTGAGGCAGACGCGCAGCGAACGCTGCCACTGCCGCTTCCACTGGTGCTGCTACGTGCTTTGTGATGAGTGCAGGGTCACAGAGTGGGTCAACGTGTGCAAGTGAACGGCCCTCTCCCTTGACCTAATTGTCAGCTGGAAACATTGGACAAGTGGGGACGAAAGGCCTAAACTTAGGTCTCTCACACCAAGTGTGTGTTCAACAGTATCAATTTAGCCACTTCTCCTTTCAGTCCTCTCATCTGGGTTCCATTTGCTTTGTGTGGCTGTTGTTATTCTCCAAATGCCAAGTCAAAAGACTGAGGAGCGGAGTGACTCATGTCATTTGTCTTTGTTTCCCCTGTTTGGGCTCTTCAGCCATGAAAATGCCCTGAACGCCATCTGTGTTCCTCACAATAACGAGGCAAAACAGCCGGAATGCATTACTGCTGAAAAGGAAAGGCAATGCCACCAAATACAACTATGTGTATATTTGGAAATGTGTGCTTAATGAAATGATCTCGCCATGACAAATCTTTGCAAGTTGTGCTTACGTTCTTTTAGATGACAAAACCGGTACCATAAGCCAGGCAGTTTCAGAGAGAACAGAAAATGTGCCCTTTTGCCCACTTGGTTGAATTTAACGTAAACCAGGACAGCTGTGATGTGAATATAACCTGTACAGATGGAGGTCGGACAGTTGTGACTCTCATGCTTGTGCTACCCATAGGTTTGCCCTCGATCTGATTAGAAGCAGTAATGTTTAATCTCTTTTGGGATCTGCTTTATTGTATTTAAGACCAAAAATCATGACACTAAAAATGAATATATACATTGCGCTAGGTTGTGTGTGGAAAATGTGTGCAGAAATGATAATCAATTTACAACGACACTGAGACTTTTTTTTTTCACGTTTAACTTTTATATAGATGGCATTCAGTAAGAGTAATTATAATGACATGAATTGTCCCTTTGTCCCCCTTCAGAAAACTGTTCTGTGTTCAAATTTACTTCAGCAAGCTATTGTTTTTGGCAGGAGATTTCATGCTGGAAGTTTTGTTCTTGTACAGTGGCTTCAGAACCAAGAATGTGTCTAGAGAACTGAGATGAATGATAAATTCAGGAATTAATCAGTATCTTGCAGAGTGTGGCTCAAAGCGGGCAGCCTGGTTTCCTTTGAGGCTGACGATTATAAGAGTGAACAAGACTGAGGAGGGGAGTGACACCAGATCAGCTGTATGAACTTAACCACCAGTTGACACTGCACCATGTGACTCTGGGGACAGTTGGTGCTTGTTTTGCATCTGTCACTGAAAAAGACTGGAAGGAACACTGTGCTATAACTCAACACAGACCCAGCTCATGTCAAAGCAGTGCTGAGACTTTGGACGACGCATGCTTCAGATGTTGTAAAAAATGTGAATAAACTATATGTTATTTTATAACATTTACCATGTATAGTGTGGTTTATGCCACTGCAGCGTTGGCTGATCAAAACGGACTGTTTCGACGTGTCCAGGACTCTGTCGAGCTGACCTTGTGTGGTATTTAGGATCGCAGTCAAGGAGACAGAGTGGTGTAGAATGATAAAGTGCTGGATCTCTGGTTTGGATTTCTTCATTCCTTTATCATTTCACCCTGGAGCTGCTGCAAAAGGGAATTTCCTGTCGCTGTTTCTCCCATGTGTGAGACAGAGAAGCTCAATAGCTTTGGACCCCCCCTCCCACCCTGGCAGCACTGTGTAGCCACTTACACACACAAAGCAGCATACTGACAGCATCTAGAATAATGACAACCAGATACTCTAAAATCAAAAGGAGAAAGGGGAAAACACACTGCACAGATCTGATGCTGGGTAAGAATGTTCTTCAATTTGCCACCAGGGAAGATGTAAGGGCAGATACATGCACAGATAGGTAGATATATTGATATGTACATTCATGTTGCCTATACAGTACATCAAAAGGGAGGGACACGGCTGCAAACATCTGCTTCTGGGCTCTGTGTCCAGCCTACCCTTATGCTTTTTTGATGTGGGACAAGGATAAAGAGAGAAAGGCAGCGAAAAAAACAAGGAGCCAGCTCCCCAGAACATCAAAGCGATCGCCTCAACGTGCAAGTCCTCATTAGTTCTGCGAGCCTAACCAACCCGACTTGTGATTGTGTTTGCCGAGGTTCACTTTGGCAAACACTTCAGAGGAAAGGTTCCTTTAAATTATAACTCCCACCCCCACCACAAGCCGTACGCACTGTAAGTCCCCTGCCATAACCCCCACAAACTCCCAGCGCCCAGAATCACCACACTCCCCCACTCACCACTCCACCCCATAATCTGGTGTGCAGCTGCAAACATCTGCTCTGGGCTCGCTCTCCTCTCAGAAACCACCAAACTGATAAACACATCTATCACAGAGCCTCTGACAGACGGTGCGGCATGTGAAACGACACTGGAAAAGACACTTTTGATTACATCAGAGCAATGTTTATGCAGGCAATGATGATTCTCATTCAGTGATGTGCCACTGTGAGATCATGCCTGGCTACTAGTTTACAGTAGCCTATAAATACATATGTAAAAAAACCCAACCAAACAACAACAACAACAACAAAAAGAACCACACTGGGTTAAACGTATTAAATTATAGAATGGTCCAAAATTATATCTATATTTCTTATAGTGAATTCATGCAATTAATGCAATGCCCTGCATCTCATACTTTCCCATATGAAAATGGAATGCCCAGTAATACACTGAAAATATATTTGAAAATATAAATTGAATATATGGTAAAAAAAAAAAAAAAAAAAGTCTTCACTAGATTACAGGTTTCATAATCAGATCATAATCTATAAGGTTTCACAGCAAATCCTTAATAAAAAAACAATCCGCACAAAGAGGCTCTTTTGCTCTCTCTCTCTAATGATTGAACACACTTCAGTCTGCCAAGTCCTGTCATTATTTATTTATTCAGTTCAGTCTTGGCTGAATAATTAAACACAGTGGATATGTCTGAGTCTATTTGCCTCAGTAATGACCTACTGCACAGACTGTATGAATCCCATAAAATCCACCATAGACTTTCACAACTGGCTAAAAATACAACCTTTACACACACACACAAAATGCACCCAGCTGAAATATATTATTGCAGAATACTGATTTTACCATTTCATTAAAAACACATTGCCCCAAACAATTTCTCGTCCTCTCAGATAGCCTATTAAACGCGTCCTGGGTGTCATCCTGTGTATGTACTTATCAACACGGATGTAGAAGCATCACTTGCACGGTACGCTGATGCTTTGGATAATCTCGCGAGATCACAAGACAACGACGCTCCGGCTCTCCATTGTGCGCGTGTAGACGGTGTTATCGCGAGACTTGCGCGAGGCACTTGGACTTGTCCGGCGTCGCTGTCAGAGAGGTGAGTAGCTCAAAGGATATGTTGAATTTAAACAAAATGGATGTGAAATGACACGCCGCTCTTTAATATGCTCCTACGTTTTATACCGTAGGATAATAAATGCCAGGTGGAAAAAGGAGACAGGGTGTTTTTCACCTTTCCGGTAGGATGTTTAGGCCACGAGCTGTGAAGAAAGGTGTGAGGTGTTTGGTAAATTTCTCATTTAAAAACGGATTGTGTGTACTGGGTATAAATATGTTTATTGTATTAAAACGTCGACCGACAATAAATAAACTGTTGTCATTTCAATGAACAATAATGTCCTATCAAGTTTAATGTTTAAATAATAACCAAGAGTGCTTGGTGGTAAAGGAATAGCTTGAAATAGTTGTTAAAATGTAATACTGTAACTACAGTCTTAGAAGAAGAAAACATAGTCCCAAACTGTATCTTTCCCTGTCACTAAGTAAGGCAATACTTTCAAGGGTACATGTTGGGTACCTTTTAATATGTATTTTAATTGCATTTTGTACCTTTTAATAAGTTGTTTTTGTTTTTGTTTTTCATTTTTATGAGACAAATATGCAGCTTGTCATGTTACTGACTACTACGCCTTTCGGCTGTTCCCTTCAGGGGTCGCCACAGCGAATCATCTGTCTCCATCTAACCCTATTCTCTGCATCCTCTTTTCTCACACCACCTAAATTCATGTCCTCTTTCACTACATCCATAAAACTCCTCTTTAGTCTTCCTCTAGGTCTCCTGCCTGGTGGTTCCCACTTCATTATCCTTCTACTGATATATTCCCTATCCCTCCTCTGTACATGTCCAAACCATCTCAGTCTGGCCTCTCTAACTTTATCCTCAAAACATCTAACATGTGCTGTACATCTGATGTACTCATTTCTGATCCTATCCATTCTCGTCACTCCCAAAGAGAACCTCGGGATTTTCATCTCTGCCACCTCGAGCTCTTTCTCTTGACTTTTCCTCAGCACCACTGTCTCACCAGCATCTTGTACACCTTAACTTTCATTCTTGCTGATACTCTTTTATCACACAAAACCCCTGACACTTTTCTCCACCCTGTTCCAACCAGCTTGCACATGCTTCTTCAGTTCTTTTCCACACTCTCCATTTCCACAAAACCCAGTCCTCTGTACTAAAGACCTGTTTGTGTCAGAAAAGTTACAGCTTCACGTCTGTCTGTTACAAAGTGCTGACGCTGGAGACTCCTTCCCAGAATCCTAAGCAAACGTATCGTAAGAGAAATACTCACTATATCAGCAATTGCACATGGTATTTAAATCAGTTTTTGTGGAGGGTCTGCCGTGCAGGTCTCAGTGTAAACTGTTGTTACAGAAATGCTAACGAATTAGGATACCGTCAGAGTTGCTGTTATAGAAAATGAGCAACTTTTGAACAAATCACATTCAAGCACTCAACAGTGCTGTGGACGTACGAGTATAAATATATGTAAATGTTAGGAATTTTCTATCTTACTCATGACATGCTTTGATTATATTTTCTATTAAAAATGCTTGTGACGTATCCGTTACCTAGAAACATGGATATAGTGTATGCTGAAAATGCTTTTTTCGAGTAAAGTTTTAAGGGTACCCTACATCAGTGGTTTACAGTGTGGGATCTGATGATCCCCAGAGACAAATAACCATTCACACTCACATTTACACCTATGAGAAAGTTAGAGTAGACAAGTGCTCTAACCTGCATGTCTTCCGCCTTTGGAAGGAAACCAGAGCGCCCGGAGAAAACCCACACAGACATAGGAGGAGAGCAGCTCCTAACAGAAGGGACCCAGTCAGTCAGCAGGTTCGATCCCAGAACTTTCTTGCTATGAGGTGACAACGCCACCCTGATCTGAGATTATTTTGCATTTTGTCACAGTGAAGACAATCATAATGCACCATTATCAAAGTTGTATTTATTATCGGGTTTCCATAGTCATTGTTTGAATGACCACCTGAATTGAATGAGTTTAATCCAAAGCTCAATAGTCGTCTATAAATAATCAGGTTGCACCTATTGAGACCTGTAGGGACTAAGCCCTATGACTCCAACAAGTAGCCAAAATATTACAGTAGACATTTAAATAATGAGCCTAATATTCATAGAGGAATTATGTTCAGAGGACTTCTGCAAATTTTATGCTACAGTTAAAGACATGCCTGATTGCACAATCTTTAGGAACCCTCCATTACATGCACCGTTCTAGGTAAAAGATATATACTAATGGTACCACCCCAGCAACAAGGAAAGAGAGTGAATAAGCCATAATGCAGAGATCATATTCTGTTCTTATTTTCTTTTTATTCACATGCATTATAATTTAAAGAACCCCCTGCCCGTTCATATAAACATCCACCATATTTTCCATTCTAGTAACACAGCCAGCCTATCTAGTTACTGTCCGTCCTGTTAGACGAAAATTTGAAGTAAAACCGCAGCAATTCCGTTTTGTCAGCGTATAATTCAATGCAAGCGAATGGACTTTAGTGTTCTTTAGTTGAAAGAAATGGCCTCAGAGCTCAGGCTCATCATGGTGACACTCTTATGAGTCATATGAGGCTCACATTTTGGGTCATTTCTTACTGTAAAGATTAAGACAGCGAGTAATAATGTTACACTAAATCATTCCAGATGAGATCACTGCTCTTTTCTTGCTCTTCTGTTGCTATGGCGATCAGTAATGCTGCTCGAAAAAAGACCGAGAGTTGAAATGATTTGTGGCCTTACTTTATTGTCTTAGCATATTTACCCAGCCGTATTCTGTTATCCGTTATATGGGCAATCCTTGTGTCTCATCATGCTAGTGATGCTTTTGTTGAAACATTATGATTATTACCCAATTCCAGACCTTAGACACATAAACATCCTCTACACCAGGTTTTACTTTTAGTTGCATTAGATCAGTTGTACCCTGAATTTAATGCGTGCCGTCTTAGTTTTTTTCTCCTGTAGCAGGTTGTTAATGGCAGTAAATGGTCATCTGTGTCCTGCTTGCACTCATGGCTAACTTTGCCATCCAAGCTCTCTAACTGCAAACCAAGCTGTAGCGCTGACATCAGGATAATTGATGCCCAGTTCACCGCATTATAAAGTGTGGTCATCCCAGTTCAAGGAATAAAAGGTCCAACAAATATAACTTTCTGTAGGTTCTTTATTCCGTCTTACTCTTTTTTTGTGTTACGTGCAGTAAAATGATTTCTCAAGGAGCTTCTTTTGGTTTGGAGTTTGAAATTCCTGCATAATGAGAAACAATCAGTTTCAGTTTAAAATATCAGGACTCTTAAGCAGTTTGCATAGTTTTGCGATTTGCTCATTTTTAAAATCCGTGTGGGGGAAAAATGTTTTGCCTGGAGCTTTGTGGTGTGAAGATCCACAGCAGTGTAAGATAATGGGCAGTTATGTTCTGAGTTAGTCCATGAGCATTTGTGAGTTCCAATCCCAGGATTGACATATAGTCAGGGAAAAAAACATGTTTTCTATCTCAAACATAGGAGTGAGTAATTGCAGCAGCAGTTGTTTTTTTTTTTTTTTTTTTGCATTTTAGCTCTCCAGGATACAATCTTGTAATTGTACAATTAAGACAAAAATGTAGCTTGTCATGTTACTGAGAAGCCACAAAACTCAAAGTCCTCTGTCCTAGAGACCTGCTTAAAGCTACTTAAATTAAAGTTACAGCTTCTCGTCTGACTGTTACAATGTGCTGACACTGGAGACTCCTTCCAGGAATCCTAAGCAAACATATTGTAAGAGAAATACTCACTATATCAGCAATTGCACATGGTATTTAAATCAGATTTTGTGGAGGGTCTGCCATGCAGGTCTCAGTGTAAACTGTTATTACAGAAATGGTAATGAATTAGAATACTGTCAGAGTTGCTGTTATGTTCTCGTCACAGCGAGAAGGTCCTGGGTTCGAGCCCCGGGTTCAGCACGGGTGCCTTTCTGTGTGGAGTTTGCATGTTCTCCC
>JAQLOM010000015.1:4801636-4814649 GCA_030068315.1 Chrysichthys thysi
CCAATAAACTTCATTTCACTTCTCAAATATCACTGTGTGTGTCTCCTATATGATATATTTAACTGAAGTTTTTTATCGTAACAACCAATGATTTATACAGGAAAATCATGAAGTTTAACAAGGTTGCCCAAACTTTCACACCCCACTGTATGTAGCTGATAATAACACTGTCAATATACAATGAATATATGAAATCGTGTTCCGGTGATGTCTTTCACAGAGCATATGAAATAGAGAAGAGACTCAGCACAGCAGACATGTTTAAGTTTCCTAACTTTGAGACTGTGTGCTGGTATGTTGGCAAGCACCTCCTTGACACTTTCAGAGGTAAGACATTTCAGAAATTTGTTAAATATCTGTTAAGGAGAACATACAGAGCATGGTCTTTCTGTGCTGTTTATATTCCTACAAAAATAACCAAGCAGAATCGAGCAAAAACAGATTAGAAAATATAACTTACAGGGATAATTTGTAGTATAGTTAAATAAGTAATTAGGATCAATGAAGGTGAACCAGTTCCACTGATTGGTTCTTCTTATGTTCCTATTTGTTCTTATGTAGGTCTGAGGGAAAATCGGCGACATCCTGCCTCCTATCTGGTCAATGGAGCCAAGGCTCTCAATAATGCCTTCCGAAGCTGGACTCGCAAAGAGGTGATATGTGACAATCGCATAGATTTTTAAGTTTCATATTATTACTAGGTTTACATAGTGCAGAACACACATGCACACTACACCCACGTCAAACATTGCGTCTGTTGCAGCACTTTGTAATCACCAATTTGTGGCACAATTCCCCACCCACAAAACGCCACAGTGGCCCAAAACACAAAACAGGCTTTGGTGTTAGTTATCATTTTTTTAAATTGTCAGAAATCTTTAGACACCTAGATTGATTGAACTAAAAAGCAGGGTTTGTTTGGTTCAGTCCTTAGCTGAGCATGAAGATGAAATCCCAGAAACCATTAAGACCCAGCAGCTGGTGAAGGACCTGGCTAAAGAGATACGACTTGTAGAGGTATGGCTCACTCTGTGTGTAGTACATTCATGGGAATGCCCTGGAATTTTGGAGTTTTAAATTCGCCAAGTTAAGAATGTATTTATTTGTTTATTTCTTGGCAGGACATCTTCCAGCAGAATATAAACAGAAGTGGGGCTCCATTCGGTGGCTCCCAGGCCCTTCCTTCTGCTCACCCCAAACCTCCGTTAACCACTCCTCTCAACCCTGGCAGACCTCCGGGTAAAAAAAGAGGCCCTAAACCCAAGGAAGGGCCTGGTGGTGGGGGCATAGGCCCTCCAGGGGTCAAGAAAAAAGGGCAGAAAGGGAAGGAGATGAAGATGGAGGCAGGAGAGCTGGATCTGCTTGAGATTCATACTAAACACACCCTGAAGAAATTTCAACCAGGAAATAAAGCCAAAAACAAGAGCAAGGTAGTATGCAAATCAAGTAAAAAGGAGACTTCAACAAAGATTTTGGATTCGGCAGTTCATCTGATGAATTACAGGTTGTCAGTTTTTCAGCATTTTTTTTTTCTTTCCAAAAGATGGGCCTGCCGGGTGCATGTGTGGAAGACTTTGAAGGCAAAATAAATAAGAGCAAGCTGAAACTTGTTCTCACAAATGGCAAGATACAAGGGTATGACTAGGCTTTTATTAATCACAGTATTATATCCCTTTTGCCCTGCTATAGTGATGGAGTTTTCTACTCTAACACATTCATTTGCTGTACTTTTAGGAAGAAAGGGGGCCTTTCTGGTAACACTAACGGAGCAGGACGCACTGCTCAATTCCAGCCTCTAACAAGCAGCTCAGCTCTTTCATCGGACTTTGATTCTGAAGATGAGCTTCAGATAGATGAAAGCCCTCCTCCTCGCCGCAGGCCAGTTGTACCCAGCAAGAAGAAACTGACTGGTAAGGTCAAATATTTTGTTTTGTGATGCACAATTATTTCTGTTTATCTAATATCAAGATATAAGCCAACACAATTCTGCAGTAGGTCTTCCCAGGAAGCTACCACGAGCAAAACCATGCTCAGACCCACACCGCATCAGAGAGCCTGGGGAGGTGGATTTTGACATTGAGGTAAACCTGAGCTCAGTCCGTTTTCAAAAGGTATAGAGAAATATGGTAGAGCTGCAAAAACATTTTTTGTGTGTGTGTCTCACTCAGGAGGATTACACCACAGATGAAGAGATGCTCACTGTGCAAGGATTAAAAGCAGGAACAGGGGGAATCCTGGACTTGCTTAAGGCTAGCAAACAAGTAGCTGGCCTGGACCCTACCCTCAGGTAGAGAACTAAATACAGCTTTTGCCATTACATTTTGGTACAATGGTGAATTTCACACTTATTATATTTTTTAGACAATGTGATACAAAAATAATTACAGAAGTATTCTTTTGACTGTAAATTTAAATTGATGTTCTACAATTTAGGTATCTGTTCTAACATATATGAGTGATTTTTGTATTTAAATTGCATTTGAAATAAATGAGAGAACAAATATGCAAAAGAAATCTTTGCAGTTAACCGTAAGCTTGGACAATATCTAACAATGGTTATCTTGTTTTATTAAGTAAATTCAGGGATGGTAGATTGCATCTCCCTGTCCCAGCAGGGTCGTGACAGCAATCTGTTTCTCATTGGGTGCTTTCGGACCAAACCGTGAAAGGGACTTATTGAGTTATTAAGTATCTGCCCCCTGGGGAGCTCCCCTGAAAGCTACAAACTTTCAGGGACCTTTTTTCCGTTTGCATTCACACAAGTGACCTAAGCCACATCAAAATTGCATCGTATTTACTCCTTTGCATATAACCTCTAAAGTCTAGACTTCACTCTCTGTCCATTTAGCCATGGTATTTTTTTATTTTTTATTTTATTAAGTACTGATGTTTACATTCACTACACTTGCATCTGGACCATTTACACAAATGCCTCTCGTGGTTCCTGTTGTGCTGGAATAGCTTGAAATAGGAGCTAAGATCTATAATCACTGTCATTTCCTACAGTGTAGTTCCTCCAACAGTTCTAATAACTATGAAAAGGTCCAGTCTGAAAGTGTCCGTGGATCACAGTGGTTTCCTGTGTGTGTTTTTTTTTTTTTTTTTTCCTGCTTCGCATCCCAGTATATTGTTAAAAATGGGAATAAAAGGCATACTGCTTAAGTGTTTCTTTTTGTGTTTTGTAGTGAGGAAGCGCCTGCCTCTCCCAGTACCCGTGATGCCATCCAGGGCATGCTATCCATGGCCAATCCACCATCATCATCTTCCTCGTCCTCTTCCTCTTCCTCTTCTTCTGCCTCCTCCTCTCCTTTACCTTTGTCTGGAGGGGGTGAGAGGCTTGGGACAATGAAGGACAAAGCCAGGAGGGCCATGTGGGTGGGTGGGGCAGAGAAGAAGAGCCACAAGAAGGCCGTCATCCAGAGGCCAGGCAAGCGGCCCATCAAACGGCCTGCCAGGCACCTCAGTGATGACGACAGTCCTGATGAGCAGGAAACGCTGGGAACCTGTTTTAAAGACTCTGATTATGGTGGGTACACACTATCCAAGATGTGATCTCCACACCGCTTGAGCAGCATTATGGCCACAGTTCACCACTGTGCATGGTTAATGTAATGTACAGTGGAACCTTGGATTGCAAGTAACTCGGTCTGCGAGTGTTTTGCAAGACAAGCAAAAAATTGTAATAAATTTTGACTTGGTTAATGAGCGAGGTCTTGCAATTCGAGTAGTATGCATACACTTCGTCTGCCGAGCCTCACGTGATCACAGCTTCTCTCTCTCACTCACTGTGTGATTGTGGCTCACTCGTATATTGAACGTCCGTACTAGCATAGAAAAAAGACTGAGGAATCCCAAACTTCAAGTGAGATCAGGGAGATGTGTAAAAATTTGTAGAAAAGCACCACCTGAATAAGGCTGTAGCAGTGCGAGCGATGAATCTGTTTAATGACAATGCAATATCGCATTTCTGCGAAATCCTCAAAAGGAGACAAAAGCAGCGATCATTGAATAGTTTCCTTGTTAAAGTCACCATGAAAAGAAAAAGATCCCAGTGAGCCGACAGACTGCAGTGATTCTGTGAGTTGTAGTGAAAGTAACACAATAATCCTCCTCCTCACCCCTCTCCCTCACACCAGCCACGAGTCTTTTTTAAGGTAAAGTGCAGGTTATTTTGTTTTTGTGAGGTGTGGTGGGGTTGAATAACAAGAAACAGAAACTTGAGAACTAGAGAATGCAAGCATGGAAAATGGCAACTAATGCTCCGCAACCTTGGCGTGCTTGCGTGAGTCTTTATAGCTCCTGCAATGAGTCCCAATCTGGTACACCTGTTGCCACCCATGTGACGCGCCTTGGCGTTGTGGAGGAGAACCAGGAAGTAGTCTCTAGAGCCCTCTGACATGCGCTTCAATAGGGAGTGCTCAGAGCAGGTTCGCTGCACGTGCAAATTCATGACAGTTTTCTGTATTTTTACTTTATATTTTGTATTAATCATTTTTATGTAAATATTTGTGGGTTGTGAAACGAATTATCTGAGTTAACATTATTTCTTAAGGGGCAACCCGCTTTGACATATGAGTGCTTTGGATTACAAGCACGTCTCCAGAACGAATTATGCTCGCACTCCAGGATTCCACTGTAATCAGTTAATGTATTTTTTATTTTTTATTTATTTATTTTTTTAAATTATCTTTTCCCAATGAACACTACAAAAATACAGTACTTGTATTGCTATATAGTGCAACCTAGTTGCATATCACTGTGATAGAATTTTCCATGCTGCTCCTTAATAATGTTAGTCATTTACAGTGTGAAATGAAGTGTATTGTGGTGTCGCTGTAGCATTGTTTCTGGTGTTAAATGGACTTGACATCTTTGTCACGTACACCTATGGACTTACTTTAGTGTACACACTCATAAAAGATTCCTGTTAAAATAATTTCTCTGATCTTACTCTTCTGTAAATGCTTTAATATTTTTCTCCTTTCTTTAGTGTATCCTTCGTTAGAGTCAGATGAGGAAGAACACACACTGAAGTCGAAAATGAAAAGAAAGAGAAACTGGGATGATACCCCCTGGAGTCCTAAAGGTACTAGACTGCAATAATATATCATTTAGGATTTTTTTAAACAGCCGCACAAGTGTATAGATAATTAAAAAAAACAATTTTTGTTGCTGTTTCTTCTTATCAGCTCGAGTAACTCCAACCCTGCCTAAGCAAGAGCGGCCAGTGAGGGAGGGCGCCCGAGTCGCATCTGTCGAGACTGGGCTTGCTGCCGCTGCTGCCAAACTGGCACAACAGGTGAGCATGAAGCAGCCAAGCAGGCACTGGATTCACAAAAAAAGTGCTGTCTGCTGATTTTTCTTCTTTGATATTAGGAGCAACAGAAAACTACAACGAAGAGAAAATACACGAAAAAGAAGACTCCTCAAGAGAAAGGGCATTCAGCAGCATCACATCACCAGATACAGCCAGACTCGATGTCACCCCCGCTGCCCACCGAGCCTCTGGTGGACTGTATCACCGAGGAGAGGAGAGTAGAGACGTACTCGGCCAGTCTGCTGGACCATGAATACACAGCCGGCCCGGGCCCCTTCGGCCCAGGTGGCCCCCGAGGGAGTGCTGCAATGGCTCCAGGCGTTTTCCTCACCTCCAGACGACCCTCTCTCTCTCCACAGAACAGCAGCAGCTACTCCCCCTCTGCGCCTTCACCTGCTGGGATTGCAAGTCCTGGAGCTACTGGGGTTGGACAAGGTAAACTCAAGAGGCTGTAAGCGGTGTGCCTTACAGCATTAAATTTGTATCATTTCACATTTGGAGTATAGGTTACCATATTAAATTTGTAGCATTTGTAGATGTGTATTTCCCTGAATTCAAAACATGCATAAATTTCAGAATTTCCTGGATGAGGATATCGAACCTTAGTCAGCATTTTATCGTTCTTTTAGCAGCGGTGTGTATTTACTATACCCTATTAGTTTTGGGTTTTTGGTTGTTTTTTTCTGACCCCAAGCCAGATCATTTCAGTTCCTGGGTGTGTCTGTATAACTTCTTCCATATTGGCCATCTTGGCAAACCAGAATATTAAAATGATCCAAAAAGCAACAGGACATCTGGTCTGGAATCAGCCAAAAGGTCCCAAATCTTTATGCAGTCACCTAATTAGGGTTCATTTGAAGTCATTTTGAATAAAAGTGCCTGAAATGCAAATTGCTGGGAAATAAAAGCAAATAATTGTTTTCTCTTCTTACAGGGAAACGCCCAAAGAAAGGACTTGCCACAGCTAAACAGAGACTGGGAAAGATTTTGAAAATACACCGCAATGGTAAACTTCTTCTGTAGAGATCACTGGAAAAGGTGAGATGTGGTGATGTTCTCAGGAGAAGCAGGAGAGCAAAGGGACAAACGTGGAAGAAAAGGGGAAAGACAAAATGGCTGAAGGATATTGTTGTTGGAGAACAAAGGACAGGCTGATTTTTTTTTTATTTTATTTTATTTTTTTTTTTTTTTGGTTATTCTTACTATTATTATTGTGATCTGTTTAATGTAAAATATTCTTTTCCTCGTTTGTAAGCTCAATACCTCTTTTTAATGTGCATTTTTACTACCCTTTTATTTAACATGTTAGCTTTGTCTTCATTTATGAGTTATTACATTTACATACATTCTGTAAGAGAAGTAGAAGCTCTTAGGCACTTCAGGGGTTAGTGTGGATATGACTTCAGTCTTCATTGCTGTAAAGTGACTTTTGGGCTACATAATTGCTATGTAAGTGGATAGAACTGATTGCTGCACAATTAACTGCATGTGCAGAGGTCGTGTTTCACAATAAGGTTCTGTTTTACAGTTGTGAGTCAGAGTATAGTGAAGATTTGGGGAAGGGGGACTGTGATTTAATAGGAAGTGCAGCATTTTCATGTAATGAGTCAAGTAATTAAAGTAAAAACATAAGGCAGGATTTATTACCACTTTTACATGGTGCATTTAACCATTCCAAATTTCACAGTTCAGGCAATCAGTACAGCAGTGAAACTATAACATGGATGGGTTTAGTACCACCTCTTCAGAAGTATCGTTTCCTCAAGTTGCATCAAGGCTGTTATGTGGTTTGGTGTAACTTTTTTTTTTTTTTTTTTTTTTTTAATATATATATCTGCAAAAGCCAGCGAGACTGCAGGTTTTTAAATCTAACCAAAATAAGTGACCCACTATTAGTCATTTTTAATCCAGGATTGATTAAATAAGTACTATAAACTCTTGACAACCATCACCAGTAAACAAACATGTTGAATAACTCCTGTATAGCTCTGTTTGCCTTGAGCAAAGTTCTGTTGTTGTTGTTGTTGTTAATATGTTGTGGATGGATGACTGTGAGATGCAGTTGTTCTTGGATAGCTTTAAAACCACAAGCAGAAAAGTCAAAGAGTTAGTTGTGTCATACTAATGGTTTACTGTTTTTACTGTTTATTTTCCTTCTGTTTTGGCCTCATTATTGAAGGCGTGCTATGATTGGATGTCAGATTGGATGAGTGGTGTTTTTTGTGTAAAGCTCAATAAGGACTAGACTTGTACAGAAGCCTTCACAAATGCTTTCTTTGTGGTTTTTAGACGTCTGTCTAAAATGGTGTCCACACGATTCTTGTAAAAGTGTACCCTGCATCATCTCCCCACAGCGCCAAGCATTTTTACTTTTTCTTTTATAATTCTGGTTCAACGTTTGTCATCTGTTGCTCATGTAGACAGGATGGTAATTAAGGGATAAGTGATCTTGTCATGTTTGACATCTTGTTCATCCAAACACATTGTTTCTCTGTGAATTTTATTTTATTTTTTTTTAATTCTCCAGCTCGAGAATCCTTCACGGAGTTGTCTGTGCACATAACCTATATAGATAAAGTGATAGTAGTATTAAATAGTGTCGCTTGTTAGCAGCTGATTGACTGTGATTATCTAATGAACAGGAAGTCTTTCTACCCATCACCTCATATGCTTTAGTTGGTGTGCTCATTACTTCCATGGCTTGCTTTCATGTGTTTTTTTTGTTTGTTTGTTTGTTTTTGTTTTCTTTTTTTTGTTTTCTTTTTTTTTCTTATCTTTTTTTTTTTTTTTTAAACACAGTCACGTAATGCATTTCTACTGATTAATGTATGTTGGCTTTGTAAATATATATATATACATATATATATATTTTTAGTCACCCAGCCTAGACAGTAGGATGTCTTGATAATGTCTTGTTCTTAGTTTCACCTGTTTGCATTCATTTTTTTAAGTGTAGTGTCTTACTGGCTGATTTCAACAGGAGTGGTGTGGTACGTTCTAGTAAAATAATATTGCATCTAAAACTGAATTAGGCTAGCGTGATGAAGGTTTGAGGCTTAGTGTACATAATCAGTGTAATTTTGTTATCGTTACAATGAAAGGTTTTTGCATTAAAATCTTTCCCAACATATCCTGTACAAAGATACCTAAATGTCTTTGGGGGGGGGGGGGGGGTATAGTTTAACTGTTTAGTCATTTTTATCTGTATAGGGTAAATATCTTATTAGTTTTGGTTTGTTTTATGACAATGGAAGGTGATAATGAAGTTAATGTATTCATACCTTTGCCAGTTTCTTATATTTTTATTTCTTGCTTTCTCTGTTATGAATATAAACTGTAAAGTTAGTATATCTAGGTTTTTTTAATATTCATTCTAGATGGTTTAAATAGAAATGTTTCTTACTAAATCTGAATGAATTGAGTAATTTTAACTAATTGGCAAGTATCAGAATAAACACCAAAAATATAATGAGATAAGGACCTTGAAATAATTCTGATGAATCTTAACAGTTTGGTGAAATGTGACATTAAAAATGACTATGTTAATAAGCAATGAAAAGAAAATGGGTGAACGTCCCAGCAAATTCTTCTTATTATTATTTTTATTTATTTTATTTATTTTATTTTTATTTTTTTCAGATTTTGACTGACTTTTTGTTAAGTCAAATTTCTGTTTAAATTTTAGTCCCCTGCTTTCTTTTTAAATCTGTCGGTCACCTCTCCCAGTTCATTTTTTCTGTGTCTGTCTTGAGGAAAAAATACAGTTTCTCTCAGGGTTCATTTTCTATTCTTACATTACTTGGAATACATTAAAAACTGTTCACAAAAAAACAACAAAACAAACACACACCTACACCCAAGTCCGTAACATGTACGCAGTCACCACTTAAAAAAAAAAAAAAAAAGCACGTTGAATCCACTGCATATTGATCATTAGACACATTGACCTTGTCCTTGCCAACAGTTGTATATTACGATCTGGGTTTTTTGGAAGGCTGAATTTTTTTTCCAAATGAGCTCAATTAAAGAATATTTTTTAAAGTTGTATGTTTTCGCTTGCCACTTATTTATTTTTGCATGCTCATTATGAGATGGTGGTATGTAGGTTGAATCCTGAGTTCAGGTTACTGTTTCCATGGTGTTGGACATGTTCTCCCTATGGGTGGGATCTGGGCTCGCTGGTTTCCTCCAACTTCCTCTAAAAGTGCTGGTAAGTGGGTTGACTATGCTAAATTTCCCCAATGTATGAATAGTGTGCATGGTGCCTTGTGATGGCGTACCATTTGGGATGTTTCTCTGCCTCACAGCTGTCCTGTGGATCAAGCACAACTTGATCAGGATAAAGCATTCAGTGAAGATGAATGAACCAGTTTTCATTACATCAGTGTTTTAAAAACTTATTGAAGGATAGAGTACGATATTATATGGAATTGTGTAGGATGCCTGCGTATGCTGCAGCATTACAATTTCCATTCACTTGAACTAAGACGCCCAAACCTGTTCCAACATCATGAAACCCCTGTGCACAAAGAGAACTCCATGAAAACGTGATGTGATTGCTGTGGAAGAACTCGAGTGTCCTGCACAGAGCCCTGACTTCAACCACACCCAACACCTTTAAGAGTAACTGGAATGCCCCAGACCGTCTCAGCTGATATCAGTGCTTGACCTTACTAATGCTCTTACAGTTGGATGATTACAAATCCCCACGGCCATGCTCCAAAATTTATTTGAAAGTCATCTTAGAAGGCTGGAGTTTATGATAACAGCAAATAGGGCTGTTCAGCAAGCACATTTTGGTGTGATGGTTGAGAGTCCACAAACTTTTAGCCATATATAGTATGTGTATAAAGATAATACATAATATTATCAAATATATTTTATACCACAAGGTTCAGAACCCTGATAAAAGCATAAATGAATTTACTGTGAAGTTTCCAGTGGAGTAATTTGAAATACAATAATGTATTAGACCATTGGACTATGACCTTTGACCTTCCCACATTTGGGGGGTGTCACATATGGATATAAATAAAACCCAAATGGCCCAGCACTTTGTTTGTTTGTTTGTTTAACAGAAAAACATAACAGATTCAGTATACATGGGATATTATACAAATAATATACAAACAGTAACAAAGGAGCCATGGGTATTTTACACTAATATTGTAAAACATACAGAGGGTAATAGTAGTAGAATTAGAAAGTAGTTTCACATATTGCACATACTGCTCATCACCCTTCAAGAGAACAATTTTATTTATATATATATATATATATATAAAATTTGTGTGTGTATAGATATGTGTATATATGTATATTACATTTATACATATATTATAATTTGTACTATATATATATATTATATAGTATATTGTATTGTACATTTATATGAAAAAATATCGCCAATAACTATCAAATTTATTTAAAAAATGTGTATGTAAAAAAAAAAGGTCAGCAAGAACAAATGTATTTTGAGGAAAAACGAAACGAAGAAAGCGCATAAAAAGTCACGTGGTTTAAAGCCGCATTCTGGTTTCTATAGCAGTGCCGATGGAGCCCCGTGATTGGTTAAAAGGTGGAACGCTGTAGCCAATGGAAATGTGTGCTTTTTACAAATCGCTGTATACCCCGGAAATCAACAAGCTGTACCGTGTGTGGTGGAAAAGGTACTTTTGCGCATTTCATACTTGATAATACAACGGAAAAAAATAGGATTTTGAGGTAAAATTAACTGGTATTTATGATGCGTTTGGGAAATGAATAGTTTACTGATATAGTGCTCTAGTTATAATATTATAATACAGCTAGCGGTCAGGTTCAGTTTCCGTGTAGTGCTGCTGAAGAGTCAAAAAGTCTTTAACTAATTCCTCTAACTGGATCTGTACTTCTGTGTACATTCATACAGTAAAACTGTACTGCAGAGACTTTTTATATTATAATATCTTCCTATTGTTATTGTGCAGTTTACTAACAATGTATTTCTGTGCTATTTTTTGGTTTGTTCATGCATTACATGTTTTATTGACCTGTATTTTGAAATCTAATAATGATAAAGATTCATGCAGAAATAAATATACTACATGTTCTCTTTTTTAAACAGCAGTGTGAAAGTCATCATCAGTTACCAAATGGCCTCCTCACCAACACCAACAGCACTGCGACCACAAAACAAAAGCCAGAAGGACCTTGTGGGGTAAATGAACTGAGTGCACATCCTAGAACTGAACAGTCTTTCTCATAGTGTAACTTTAACTTTTATGTAAAGTGTTCACATTTGCTAGGATACATTTGCCTTGTTATGTGATCAGTTGTCATATAAACTGCAGAAGATCATCATGTCATGTATCTCTTTCAATCTCCAAACCACACAGGATTTTGGGGCATCAGGAAATAAATAAAGTTCCTGAGAATCCAAGGGTCAAACTGGCTACTGCTCAGTCGTCCAAACGAGGAGCCGAGAACAAAGACCCGAACAAATCAGCCAGAGCCGCAAAGGGATTAAATAAACTGACCGGGGTCAGTAGGCTTCCTGTACTTGCAAAATCGCTGCAGTCGTCTGTAACGGCCGTCTCTCCAACTCCAGCTCATAAGACATGGGAAGAAAGGCCTCTGCTGGTAGGTTCTGGTTTAGTTGAATGAAATGTGGAAAGCAATGGTGAAATTGCATTTACAGGAAAACTAACCGTAAAAAAAAATTCCTCACCGATGTTTATATCAACAAGAGCTTCTTTTCTCCCTTACCATATTTCACTGATGTTCACTGTCAGGTTAAAGAGAAACCCTATGTCCAAGTAGAGGAATGCTGCGCAGTGATGCAGCTCAGCAATATGATGCAGTTGTGCTGAGTTTTGGCAGAAATTTGGCTTGGCTCGTTAGTGACGAGCACAATGGTGCTGATGGCAATACGAGCATAAAAGTTGAAGCTTATGATGCTGATCTGTTTGAGCAGAGTGTACAGATGAGAAGGTGAGAGAGCTGGACAGATTAAAAGCTCAAAGCTCTGCTGCATCGTTCCCTTTAGGTAGAGTAGACGTGATGGCGAAATCCCACTGGCACCAGTTTCAGCATGATTTTCAGGGTGGATTTTTCTCTGAGCACTTTTTGGGAAGATGGTCTTTTTTTTTTATGTGGAAGTTTAAGACCATAGATCTCTGGCACAAGTCCCTCTGTAAAACCCGAATTCCAGAAAAGTTAGGATGTTCTTTCATGTTGAATAAAAGACTTTCAAATTACATGAACCAATATTTTATTCACAACAGAACATAGATAACATAAGTGATCAAACTGGGAAATTGTACACTTTTACTTTTATTTCAAATTTGATGCCTGCTACAGGTCCCAAAAAAGTTTTGGGGTGGGGCAACAAATGGGTGAAAAACCAAGAGATTTCAGCTGGGAGAACATCTAGCACCAATTATATTAATTGATATCAGGTGTGTAACATGATTAGCTATAACGGGATGTCTTAGAGAGGCAGAGTCTCACAGAAGTAAAGATGGGCAGAGGCTCTCCAATCTGTGAAACAGTACGTAAGAGTACGAAAAAGAGTACGTATGTTCCTCAACGTCAAATTGCAAATCACATCATCTACAGTGCATAACATCATCAAAAGATTCAGGGAGACCTTCCAGCGTGTTCTGAGCGTTCAGTTCAGAAGCCAGCATCTCTGATGGTATGGGGGGCATAAGTGCAT
>JAQLOM010000015.1:4829707-4843040 GCA_030068315.1 Chrysichthys thysi
GCCTCTATACACCTATGTAGATATTGCCCCAAACACCACACAATTGCAGCTAGAATAGTCATTTACCACATTAACAAATTATAGCGTGTATTTCTGACTAGTTTAATGTTATCTTCATTGAAACAAACTGTGTTTTTCTTTCAAAAATAAGGACATTTCAAAGTGAAACCCCAAACTTTTGAACGGTAGCGTATGTACGTCAGCTTTTATTTATTTATTTATTTATTTATTTTTTATTGATTTATGAATAACAGCTTCTGAGAATTCAATAACACTGTGGTGTAATTATAATAAGGTACTTTTTTGGATAAATGTTTTGCCATTTTTTGTTTTTTAAGAAATGAGAACTGTAACGCCAACTACTCAACTGACTTTATATTCAACCTGTACTCAGAAGAGGGAAAGGGCATCTTTGATTGCCGTAAGAATGTCCTTGGACACATGCAGCAGGTGTGTGATAAACAACCTTCTCTGACCAGCATTCTCTCAGATGCTTTTTATGTTTTTACTTGAAACTGATTTGTCTCTAGGGTGGTACTCCCACTCCATTTGACAGAAACTTTGCCACTAAGATGGGTGCTAAGGCTGTTCTCTGGCTAACTGAGAAGTTGAAGGAGTGTTACAGACACGGTGAGAGTAATATCCAAAATCTAATAGTTGAGTGTTTTTTATAGAGTTCTTATCTTCATATTCTTTTGCTATACTATGGAGCGTTCATGTTTATCTCTAAATTGGTGTCATTAAACTGAATCAGTTCAGTTTGTTTTAGAGTCAATAGGTGATTAGGTCGATAGAGATCAGTCTTTTAAAAACATGGCGGTGAACTGAAGTGAAAACGAACGCAAACAACAGCATTCCCACAGGCTTTTCCTTTAAAACCCCTTCCAGTTTCTAGTTTGTGCAATTTTAACATCCAGAGACGTCTCCGAACGTAGTCTTGAGTTTTCAAAATGGATGTTTATCCGAACCATTTTTGTATGTTATCTGTTCTCCACACGTGACACAAAAATACATGGTGCCTTATTTGGTGAGAGTTATCCTGTCTTACATCTATAGAACTGTATCGTTCTCATCGGTCACGTCGACTTTCACAAGGTTCCACCTTCATTTGATGTAGAATTGGTTTAGAAATTTAAAACTTAAACTTTTAAATGTCAAGACTTTGCCTCCAATAACATTTCGGCCACATTTTTGTTTATGAAGAAGTGCCCATGCCAAATAGAAAAGCAATCACCCCGGGAGAAAACTGTGACAGCATGCCACATTGAAAAGCAAATGCTTCACTGATTAGCTTATGTTGATTGAACTCTTTAGTTAAAAACCATCAGCAGGGTTTTGGTTTTTTTTAAGCACTTCATCCCTGATATAGTATAAGAAGTGAATGTGATTGCTGATGCATTATATTTGTCTTTTAATCAGTGCATTGCGGTCGTTCTACGCTGAAATGCAATCACTGTCCATTCATAGCCCTAATCCACACCCGGGAGTGTTTATGATCAGTGAAGGGAGCTTAAAGTGCCCTTGTGGAGTTTTTGATCAAATTAAGGAACGCCCTTTATAGTTTCTTATTGACTTTTTGTTTTTCCTTGTACTGCCCGTAAACCCTAAATGATCAAGCTTTTCTAAATCACTGTTAATAAATAATTACTACATGATAAAAGAATCATGCTCAGTGAAGGACCTTGGTGTTAGATTGAGTGAGCTTGTTGGCACCGAACAGTCCCTGTCTGATTCACAATAAGGAATAAGCTTTATACCTATGTACAGATTCCTAATGTTCTCAGGAATGTGTTCTATGTCCCTGGTTTGACCACATCAACACTCCCTTCTGTGCAGGGCGCATTTTTGCCAACACCCCGGACTCAGCATGTGTATTAGGCATGAAAAGGAGAGGACTGATGCTCCAGGCCTTGGGGGAGCTCAAGGAGCAGACTGATTTTGAGTAAGAATCCAGCGTTCTATGTTATACCAAAGCATGCCTTCAACAGTGAACCATAAAATGCTAAATGGTTTACTTGTGGTACCCTTGTAAGCACCGTCTACCCACTTGTCCTACATGCAGACGTTTATATTTCCCCTTTCTCTCTCTTTCTCTGTCCTTCTCTCTCTGTCTTACTTCCTCTCCTGCTTAGCCACCGTATTCCAATGGATCAGTGGTGGCTGAAGTTGAGGCCCATTCTGAAGATCTTGGCCAAGTACAAGATAAATTTGGACACCTCGGAGCATGCTCATATGGAGCATGTTATCAGCAAGAGAGCTCCAGTCTCACTGTCTGGTAAAATGTTATAAAGACTGAGAATGGAGAAGTACAAAGTACATTATCTGGTTGCATCGTGATGCAATGTACTGTGTAATAAGTCATTAATAAGGCACAACTGACAAATTAGTAAACTATTCATTAAATGTTTATTACTGCTATGTAATAAATGAAGTATTGATTAAAGTGTTACATCATATGCTGTCAACTGATAGTTTAGTTTTTCAGCATTTACCCAGTTATATGCTCACTGACATTACCTCATTAAGTTCAATGACTTTATATGATCTGGCTGGTGGTGGTTAGTGAGTAAACAATTAGGTAATGATCAAATGTAACTAACTCAGTACCCTATTACTAAAGACCTGATATTGGATTTGATACTAAGTAATACATAATGAACAGCTGACTAATATATAATTCAGTGATGAAGAATCAATGATTTACCAACAGCATATATTATTATGTATCCCTTATTGTAAATTGTTATCAAAAGGACTAATATAGAAATAAAACTTATTTCCTGTGTCATCTGTCCATAATCTCTACAGTTGTGTTGGTCTTTTCCTTATGTTTGGCTTCCCCCTTTCTTTTTCTGTGCTGTTATATTCATAACAGGACCTATGTCGTTAGTAGTTTGTAAAAGATCAATTAAAGTAGACATCCAAAGCCATAATCTTGTATGTATTGTTTATACCTTGTATAATTCTCTGTGAGTAGATTTAAGCAATAGATAGAGATGGAAGAAGAATTTGCTGGTTTGATTGCACAGTTGGAGCTTGGTGATTGTGGTTCTGTGCTCCTGTCTGGAAGATTGTGTTCAAATCCCAGCGCTGCCAAGCTGCCACAGGAGTAACCTTGAGGGAATTATGCAATTGTATTCACTGACAGAGGACAAGACACTTATGATATGTATGTTTTCAAATGTTGCACAAGATACAAGGCACACTACGTAATTTAGGTTCTGCTGGTAATTTGTTGGGTAATGCTGTACTTTTGTTATCCCTGTTAAAAAGTACCCGTTTTCTGCTGTGCTGATGTCACAGGCGGACAGCAGTGAGAGGTGAGAGAGCTGGAACAAAATAAAGGGCTAAAGCACTGCTGCATCGCAGCATCATTTGGTTCCACAAGATGATGATTATTATTATTATTATTATTATTATTATTAATGAAATATAAGCTACATACAGCTCATAAATTTTATTAAATTTAAAATAATATGCTATAATGGTCAAGAAAGGTCAAAAGAGTCACAAATATCAAATAGATATTGGAGTCTTCAATTTCCGAGCACTATAACTTATAGTATAAGGTTATTAACATGGGTTTTCTGTAAAGGCTGTACCTGAGGCTTTCAGATGTAATGCCTGGATTAAGAAGTGATTCATGTGGTGAAGATTAATTTCTGATGCCTGCAGTGCGAGTAGGCCAGATTTTTATGACTGTCAGAGAAAGACTGAGTTTACTGGTCATTTAAATGTTTTATTGCAGTGCTACATAATCTATTTAAACACTTCATATGTTGAATAAGGGCTTGTTAACAGTTCACCCTTTGTCAATGAATTTTATTTTTAAAGAAAATAAATATACACTTTTGTTTTTGTTTGTTTGTTTGTTTGTTTGTTTTAAATAAAGTCACAAATTCAATCAGTTATTTTGGAATGATTTACACAAACTGTTCATAAAAATAAATAAATAAACAAATAAATAAATAAATAACCCAAAACGCGCTGAGATGATAGCATTACTGCTACTTTTATTTTAGGAAACGTTTCTGACAGCCATTTTTGTTAAAGGAAGACGATCAAATGCATGTAAATATACAAATACATGTAGTGCACTACACACAGCCCGTACAAGCAATTCGCTCCCGTGCTGTGTAGTGCACCTACGTAGGGTACATGTCATCATTTTGGGTTGGACCTTACCTAAAAACGGTCGCTGTTAACCGGAAGTTAAAAAGAGGCTTCAGAGGGCATCAAGAGGTCGCGGTGGAAGTCGGGACGGCGGCGGATCGCATTAATGTCTGCCCACTCGTAGGCAAAGTGCGTGTCCCCTGCGTGTCCGCTTCGGGTTGCCCGTTTTCGGAATGCACCGCGCGGCATCGGCACTTGTCTTGTTTCCCACAAAGACCGCTTAGAATCAAACTCTGAGCTTTTCCGCGCTTGCCGTCGTCGTCCGTTTCACAACCAGTCTGAGCTTGCTTCATATTATTGATGCATTGATAGTCAGCTAGCTAGCTAGCTAGCAAGACGGCTAGCCCGTACAGTGGCTCCTAGTCTTAGCTAGCCAGGTAGCGAGCTAGCATATGTCTCAGAACTAGCTGAATAAGGAAAAGCAGGTAAAGTCTCCGGGTAGATCGCAGAGTGCAATATATATATATATATATATATATACACATACACACACGCGCACATATATTGGCTGGTTGTAATCCTTAGTTAGTTAGGTGATTATAGAGAGACGGAGAAAGGGAGAAAGCGGTAACACACGTGGGAGAGGCCGGAGAGAGAAGGACGGAGGAGAAGTAGTGACGCCAGGAGCGGCCGATGAATTCAGACCAGGGCGGAGAGCCGCTGCAGGAGGAGGCCGAGCCGGGACTGAAAGCCCGCGGGGAGGCTGAGCCGGGACCCGGAGCCCGTGAGGAGGTCGGGGCTGCAGAGTCGGGCAGTATGGTAAGTCGGGGCCTGTGTGACATTTCATTTCTGTAATGTTAGCCCTTCGTCGTCGTCGTCCTCGTAGCCTTCACCCCCGTATGATAGATGAGCATTTAAAAAAAGCTTGCGTACAAACTGCCCCGCGCGACGCTTAGCCAAGTTAGCAGCCGAGCTAAATAAGGCCAGGTGTTAATTTCGGCTGCCTTGCTAACCCGCCTAGCGCACACTGCTAGCTCAATGGCCGCTGCTCGTGGTATCAAGGCGGCTCTCGCTAGTCGTGTTCGGCAGTGAGGGGTCTTGCTCGCTAGCCTGACTATCGATGACTTATATGTATGTATGTATGTGTGTATGTATGTATATATATATATGTTTATTTTCTGTAGCCTCACAACTTTTTTACACCTCGGATGAAATCACCTCACGAGCGCGTGAAGTTCACGCTTTTACGTGAGACGCCGGACATCAAACGTGTCGCTCGTGCACACTTTCATGCGTCTGTTCAATGAATTAAAACGCTAGCAGTCAGATCGCCAAGCTGTTTCATTCACGGTAACTAACTGCAGCCTCTCTGTCGGTGTGTGTGTGTGTGAGGCTCGGTGTTTCTGTGACTGGCCAAATCGCCCAGTCATCGTTATTTGCAGTAATTTCGCTTGTGAGTGAGCTAGCTAGCAGGCTAATGTCAGGTCGGCCATCATTAAAGGCCTGAGTGCGAGATGCTAATATGGCTTTCCTGAGTCAGTCATATGACACACGGGTCTCCTCGACGAGCTCTAATCTAATGTAAACCCGTGAAACACTCCAGGGCAGTCGTTTTTATTAGTAAGTGTATCAAAGCCTGGCCTGTACTGCAGGATGTTTATGTGTGATGGATGTATTTATACACTTATTGAGACAGGTTGCGTTGTGACCAGGCCTGAGGTTGGTTTGTTTGTTTTTGTTTGTATTTTCTAAAACGCATCCAGGGAATGATTTTATTTTTCCCCTCTCCCCAAACACCGGTTACTTCAACTTGGATTGAAGGCACTGGGAAGTCTTGACATGCATCTAATACCGTGGTTAAAAGGTGATCGGGTGCAACAGCTGTTTTTGAAGCGACTTGTTATGGAGGAGGAGCTGAGGAGGCTTTTTGGTTTTTTATTTTTTTTTTTCTGGCCTCTGACAATTGCGCCCCCACGGCCATGTGACATGTGCCGGCTACTAAATATTTCAGCATCACAAGCTGGAGCTGTGCTGAAAAACCAGGCTGATTTCCCCCCCCCCTCTTTTTTTTTTTTTTTCTCCCTCTAAGTTAATTAGTCCTGACTCGCACCGCATGCAGTTTGCCTTCGTGGAGTCCAACCCTGATGTGGGGGATCAGTAGCCTTGGGCTTGAGTACACAGTTGGACACAGTGTAAAATAATCACGAGAAGATGCTTCATGAATCTGGACTTCTGCTTTTAAAAAATTGTGTGTTTTTTTTTTTTTTTTTTTAAACGGAGCAGCTGAGAGACAGACGTCCAGGTCACCGGGTCTCTTAAATCCTTAATGGGTTAACATCAGGACTAGTGTTGCCTGGAGTATCTCAGGTTATATACTTAGTAATTACTCCGGTGTGCATGAACTTAATACTCAGACTCATTAAATAAAGACTGGGAGGTATTTAAAGGTGCTGTCTGTGATTTTAAAAATCCTTTCTTGTCCAAAAAAAACATAAGATATGAAAAGCGCATGCTTTAAAAAAAAAAAAAAAAAATCATTAAGCCATGTCCTTGGCTGATGAGTTAGTTTCGTGAACCTGGACATGAATCAGTCAAATGCCAAACCCACCTAATCTTTATAGGAAAAAAAAACAAAAACTAATCTTGCCTAATGCAGGCTTAAATTGGCTGACTCTGTTCTAATGTTGTAATGTGTCGATAGACAATCCAGCTGTGTGTGTGTGTGTGTATACGCTAATTTAATTCGGATGAGCAAATGTGCACCAGGAATTCATGCAAGTGTCGTGTCCAGTCCATAATTTAATCCAATTTTAATTAATACAGAACTTTTTAACAATAGACATGGTTACAGAGCAGTTCAACAGAAATCTGAATATAAATGTAGGTACAGAGTGATAAGATATGAGCAAGCCTGAGGCCACACTGGCAAGAAAAAAAACAATTCCCTGAGACAACACGGGGAAGAAATATTGAGAGGAACTTCATGAGATCAGTTTTGAGCTTGAAGCGAGGGGGTAATAAGCACGTACCACTTCTGTTCGTTTATCTGTTTCTGTCGTCAGCTTTTTAAATAAGCCGTGTCCTCACTTTAGTAGCCAGAATGTAAAGGGTCAATAAAGAAATAAATGAAAACAAAAACGGTGATCTGTGGAAATTAGTTTGGGTTTTTTTGACCCATCAAGCTGTCTCTGTCCTTACACTCTGCTTCTAAGAAATGTAAATGTCCTAACGAAGCCTGGTTGTTACTACTCTAATGAAAACAAATTTGGCTGAAATTTTGTAAATGTGTTCATTGGTTTATTGACAGTATTTTTGAGTAGTTGGTTTGGTCTTGTGAAATACTTTTCACAGAGACAGCCTCAGACCTCAGATGTTCATCAAAAGTTTGGATTTTTAAATGCAGCCTACTTTTCAATTCAGCTTGCTCTCATGTGTGTTTAGAAATATGGGGAGCGGTGAGACACTAATGATATCATGCAAAATCTAATCAGGATCTGTTTTTGTTTGTTTGTTTGTTTGTTTATTTGCTTGTAGTCTAATCATTAACTAGCAACGTATCCCTGTTGAACATATGTTGCATGTGACCAGTGAAACGCTGAAATTGTTGGCTGGGTCAGACACAAAGCTGGAGGCGTGGTGTAACATGGTATAGAGAAGGATGTACATGAATGACTCCACTGGCATTTTGTGGCTTCAGGTATAAGCTGTGTGTGAGGCAACAGTGTGTATACAAGGGGTTTTGTGGTAAATTACATCAGCGCACTTTGACTGAATTCTAGTTAATTACTTGTTGCTCTCATTGTGAATTGCTGGCTTTTTTTTTTTTTAACCTTTTTGAATCAAAAGAACAGGTTGGGTGCAAATACTAATCCTCTCTTTTAAGAGACTGAAAGTAAATGTTGACTGTAGCCCCAGAGACGAGCAGATTCCATGTTTGTGCTGGTTTCCTGGTGGATAAGTAGGTTTAACAACCAGAGGACAAAATAAAGTATAAGAAAATGTACCCTCCTTATCTGCTTTTGCAAAGTAGTTTTTGTTTGCTCTACATACAGCCATGATTAAACCTGATGCTCCTCAAGGTTGTGGTTAAACCCTGTAAGTTACTGGTTGTACTTGTGCTAATTAATTTTGTATCTTTGTACAAATCCTTGCTGTGCTACTAGATGCCTTTACAAAAGACATCAGCATAGACTTGTTCTTCAGCTCGTATGTCAATTGTGGCTTATCAGACTACTGGCCAATATGTTTGCGTTGAAATATTGTGAGGGGCGAAAAGAGGCGATTGGGGACATGTGCTAGCTTGAGGGTCGAAAGCATTTGATTGAACAGAAATGAGACTTTTTAAATGATTTATGTATTGCTGTGTGATATGATCTGTATGGGGGGGTCGTCTGTCATTTCCTTCTGTTGTGTAAGCATGTAACGAATCGCCCAGATTCACGACTCGATTTGCAACATCGGGGTCATGGCTCAAATTATTACCAAAAATTTTTTAATTAAAATAATATACTTTTGTTTAATTTTCTTAATACCCAACCATTATTTACAGGTATTTGTAAAGCTAGGAGTAAAATAACCCATTAACTAATATTACTTTTCTTAAATATGAAAAAAGCTTGCTCATAAAACTTCCTCCATTTGCTTGCATTACATT
Source organism: Chrysichthys thysi (assembly GCA_030068315.1). Lineage (NCBI taxonomy): Eukaryota > Metazoa > Chordata > Actinopteri > Siluriformes > Claroteidae > Chrysichthys > Chrysichthys thysi. The sequence goes on from JAQLOM010000015.1 coordinate 4,838,475, forward strand.
ACGTTAGTGTCATTTGGCAAACGCTCTTATCCAGAGCGACGTATGTCTATTTTATTTATTATAGCAGTCGAGGGCTTGTTCAAGGGCCCAGCAGAGGCAGCTTCGCAGTGTGGGGATTTGAACTCATGACCTTCCGAGCAATAGTCCAATGTCTTAACCACTGAGCTACAACTGTCCTTTCCTTTAGCTTTCGTCAGTCGTTTAAAAAGATCGCTCTGATTTCTTGGTAAATCTGTTTAAATGATCACAAAAGCTCTGTCCTTTTTTAGATCTGATTGATTGTGTGTTTTTCGTGACATTAGAGCTCTGTTGCGTCGCCCTATCAATTCCATTGATTCAGATCATCTTGAATTTGTATCGCAATTTATTGATGCGTGTGTCATTGGACGCCTTCTCTGTTTTTGTAACACATCCGGGTACTGCCTAGGGAATCTTGGGAAATTGACTGCGTAATCGTTGTGCGCTCTCGGTGCGCGCAACTCGCGGGAGGTGCGAGGGATTTTCACGCGGCACACCTGACGAACTCTCGCGGCACACAGGTTGAAAAACACTGGCCTAGGTCCGGGTCCGTATGGGGCGGCTTCTAAGTGTTTTGGGTGGATGCCATACATCTAGGGCAGAGGTCACGTTGGTGACCTCTGCCCTAGATATATGGCATCCATCCAAAACACTTAGTTTTTCTATTATGCATAAAAACATGCATAAACATTTCTATCACCTGTAATTTAGCTTCAAACCAAGCATTTTTTGTTAATAGCCAGTAGGGTTGGATGACGTATGAATTTTATTGAATCCAATTTTTGTCATCCAGTCCCTGTTTTGATTTAAAAGAAAAAAAAGACACATTAGCCCTGCATGCTAGCTTGTAACTAAACGAATGGACGCTTTGTTGCATTGATGCGTGACGGTCATGGAGACTGATCCTGGAAAATGGCGATGTATGTCATTCCAGATATGTGACCTTTGTTTCACTAATAAAGGGTTATTGCAATTGGGAACCGATAAACAGAACTAAAATGAGTAGTTTTTTGTTTTTGTTTTTTAACAGGTACCTGATACTTGACAGTTTTGATTAACGTCTGATTTGGAACCGAGGTTCAGTTCCCAGACCTAATCGCTGATTAGATTCATTTCACGATCCATACTTTTCAAATGGTTTATTTCTTATGCTGGGTCATTGATGATTTTGAAGTGCAAGTTCATGGCATAAGCTGAGTTTCATGGGTTAACATTCAAGGTTTGTGTCTTTCACTCGTCCTTAGGTTAAAGCTTTCTTTTCAATTTGCATTCCATGAAGCAGAAATGAAACTCCTCATGATGGAAGCACGCACAGTCGACTAGTGACTTGTGAGCAAGTGGCGATCTTGGTGTGTAGCAGCAATCTAAAGTGTTAATCTTGATAGAGTAGCGGAAAGGAAATGATCATAACCCAGTAGAGATTTTTATTATTTTTTTTATGTGCTTGTTCAGAAATAGCTACAAGCTGTGCCAGATCACTGTGGTTAAAAACACGAATAATTTCCTGTTTGAGTTTGAACTGTTCAACCGTTTATGACTTGAGTGTGAGTGACGCTGCCTGAACACTACAGAAAAACAGTTTTAATAGTTGAAGTAAACTTGCGTTCTTGTCTGAAGCAAGCAGATCGCACCAAGGGCGATGTGACTTGAATATAATGCGGCACGCTAGATGAATAAATGTCTGGAACATCAGCTTCCTCTTTAATTTAAAGGTCATGCTGGATGGCCTTGGTGGGTATGTCGTGTTGTGGAGCAATAGAGGCAGATAATAGCCTCTGTTTCAACCTGAGGTTCATTCCCAGATGGCTTTGAATTGGGCTTTTCAGTTTTCAGAAGTGTGCAACACTGTTCACGTGACTCAATTTGTTAATCTGATTTTTTCTTTATCAGGTTAACTGTAACAATGAAAATCTTAGTCTTCGAGGGCTTTAGTGAAATTTTTTTTTTTAAGTGCTTTATCCCGAGTTAGTACTATGACTAGTTTCTGGCATTGTTGCACACTTTGAAGCGTAATGGCACCATTTTTTATTTTATTTTTTTCTGTATTTTAAGCTGAGGAGCATAAAATGTAGATGTGTTGGGTCTGGGTTTTTGCTGCACGTCGTCTAATTCTGTTTCGATATATTTACGACACATACATTACAGAGTTCGGCTTATTCCTGGATATTCAAATATAGTTTGGTCCGGTTACATAAGATTTCTTGCTTACGTATCCTAATAAGCTATATTTAAGTTTCAGCCATCCTTCTGTCGTTATCGAAATCCCTTATCGGATAAGGGTCGCTAGGGAACTGGATCCAATTCCTGTTGACTTCAGGCCTGAGACCGGTACACCCTGGGCAGGTCGTCGATCTGTAGCAGAGTTTACACAGAGATGAGCAAAAATTCACTTCACACCTGTGGGCAATTTAGAGTAGCCATTTGACCTAATCTGCCTGTCTGCGTGGGCTGTGGGAGCGAACTGGCACCCCTGGAGGAAACCCACATTGGTGCAGGGAGAACATGCAAACCCCCTTATTCACCCAGCAGGTTTGAACCTTAGTGCTGTAAGGCGACGGTGTCTGCCGCCCTTAATTAAACTTTAATGCTTAGATATTAGTGTTTACTTTCTAGATTCAAATCAGCCATCTTGGAGCCATCTTGTTACATGTTTCATAGTGGCGCTGTATGTTCCCTTATTTTGACTAGTTTTGCTGACTGAACAAATGACGCACATTGTGAATTCGATGTGGGGAGATCAAGTGCACTTCTGTTTCCATTAACTTTAAAAAAAAAAAAAAAAAAAAAAAAAAAACAAGCCATGTTAGTTTGCTAATCAGGCATGAAAGGGTAAATATGATTTTATTTTCTAAGTCTTTGTGTGAACTCTTTCCCCTTTTAGGCTCGTGCTGTAGCTCGTATGTGGTCAGATGAGCTGCTTTCATCTAACGCATTCACATAAAAGAGAGGTGTGATTTGGATAAACTGCAGCAGTCAATCAATTGAATTGGTTTGCTTTGAAAGCTTGATGAATTTAAATACAGCCAGGTACCCGGTTTGATCCACTGATGTACTTTGCTGTAGATTGACGACCTCTGGTTTAGAGTAATGTGAGCAACAAAGATACGACGCCGCAGACTTTATCTACGAATGTGTTCCCCTTTCCTCCTTGTGTGGGGGCCGACGGACATGCTTTGTTTCTTTTAAACTTGATACTATTAATGGTTTTTACTGATGATGGAGCTTTATAACGAACAGCCTAAGAATAAACTATTCCTGTGTCACCTGTAACCTTACTTGCCCTGGGTGAACCTTTTTTCACCACTGTTTTCTTCACTTTGTAATTTGGTACTATTTCTCGAAGGTGTGTGACAGTGGTCGTTGTCCGTGTAGTCTCTGGTACTTAAAATAGTGTATACAGCATTATTTACACACCCACAACCATGAGACCATGAACTGAAGTGGATGAAGCCCGTTTTTAACAATCATGCATGATTTTCTGCAATGTGTTTTTTTTTTTTTTTTTTTTTTTTTTTTTTTTTTTTTTTTTTTTTTTTTTTTTTATAAAGTGTACTGAGCAATAGCATTATTTTACTTTAAACACACAGCCCAGCTAGGTTCATGGGGAAAAATACGTTAGGGATGAATGTGGTATTATAGAAATGCACTCTGCTTTCTCAATATTAGGTACTTAGTGAGCCGAGTCGCTCGGTCTGAGCAAAATAGTGCGTACTGCTTACATGAGATTTTTTATTTATTTATTTATTTTTATTTAATATAATGCACTTAGTATTGGTGCATCAGAAAAGTGCATAAAATGTGTTCCTGAACATTAGTGGTGACCCTAGAAATCACAAGCGTTTAAACACGTTGCATTCGGAGACACCGCTGTGATGGTTCATCAGAAGAACTTGATTTCTCTTTTCATTGATGTGGACCCTGCTCGGCTCAGTCGCTATGCCGTGTTGGGATCTCCTGAGCAACACTGAACGCTTCTCCCATTGGACACGGCTGTTTGGTTCTAATCCTCATTACTGCTAAGCTCGGTTCGAAAGTCTGGTCAAAGTCTAAAGTCCCCGTGAGCTATTAAATGTGTCGAGTCATCGTTGTCAGTGTGGTGTGATAAGTGGGTATGTAATCAAGTAGTGCTTATTAGTCAGCTAACTCCCCCCCCCCCCAATCATCAGGCTGTCGTTTATAATCGGTTTATGCTGATTTAGTCATTTGGAGCACTTTGGAGATTTACGTTGTTTTGATAATCAGGCTTCTGGCTTGTTTGAGTGCAGGGTTTGTAATAATTCGTGAAGTGTAAACACCGTGTTTGGTCCCAGGAGCCGGGTCCAGAGACCCGACTTAAACGGGATCGTTTAGTCCAACCGTCCAAATCAGGTTCAGAGGCTTTCCTCAAGTAAGAAGTGTGATTGCTTATGTTTCATTCCTATTTCTACTTTTGTGATCCTGGGGAAAGGATTGCTATTAGGGCTGCCACGATTAGTCGACTATTAGTCGACTATCAAAATCGTCGACAACTAATTTGGTAGTCGACGCGTCGTTTGAAGCTTTGTAAGA
>JAQLOM010000015.1:4862045-4876730 GCA_030068315.1 Chrysichthys thysi
ACTCATCAGATGAGATGAACGGTCACTGAGCCAATCAGCGCCCAGGATACACAGCACAGCGCGCTCTGGTTGGTCGCTTCCCATTCAATAGTGTGTCATGTACAAGCTCATGTGGACAAACTAGCTCACGCGTTGTCAGTACAAAGCGGAAAACAACTGGGAGATGGGTTTAACCGGCGGACATGGCGACGGGGAAAGCGTACGGGAAAGAGGCGCAAAACTTACGGTACCGGAGGAGCTGAGTGCTGAGGAGATAGACTCACAGGACACGAAGCTACTGAAGTGATAAGAGCTCATGGACACGAAGTGAAAGCGCCGATGAGGTCACTTCCTGTTTAAGGCGTCCTAACCAATCCTTGCGCTCCCTTCCGGTCACCTGACTGGTCCCCCTGACCAGCGGAAGTGGCGTAAGCTGCGTTTTCATTTCATTTCATTTCATCCGCTGATGAAATACATACTGTGTTTTATTTCGATTTAATATTCTTTTAATATGTTAAAAGAATGAACATTTTTAAAATAGTTTTTTCGCGAGTCCCGTGAAATAAAAAAAAATCCGCAGTTCAAAATTTGAAAAACCGCGATGCACTGAAACCGCGATAGGTGAACCGCGGTATTGCGGGGGTTCACTGTATCTTCAAAATACCCAACCCCAGATAGGTTCAGCTGAGGAGAAAAAAAAGGAGTGATTGTGAAAACTCGTGCACACAGATTCCCAGACCGCACTCTCTGATGCCTAAACCGCACTCTCTGATGCCTAAACCGCACTCTCTGATGCCTAAACCGCACTCTCTGATGCCTAAACCGCACTCTTGGATTCCCAGACTGCGCTTTCAGATTCCCAGACTGTGCTCTCAGATTCCCAGACTGTGCTCTCAGATTCCCAGACTGTGCTCTCGGATTCCCAGACCGCGCTCTCAGATGCCTAAACCATGCTCTCGGATTCCTAAACTTTGCTTTCAAATTCCTAAAGCATGCTTTCAGCTTCCTAAATCATTTGCACATCTGTGAATGACCTCTTTCTTCAAAGAACAAGGAATGGAGCATTTTGGCAGCAAGGGTAGATTTAATGTTATATTGTGCTTTGAATCTGACGTTTCACAGCTTTAATTGTTTAACTGTTGCATTTAACATGTGCTCAGATTCCTAAACTGAGGGCACTTTTTTTTTATTAATCTGAGGGCAAGAATTTATACATTGCTCCTTGTTTTTCCCCCCTTAGCTGAATCTAAGGGTGCACCTTACTAAAAAGATAGCACAAAATGAAGAAGTGAGAGGGTGGGACAAGCAGTGGAGATCAGTGATTGGTCGCATTATACACTTATAATCTGACTAATTAATCTGAGAAAACTCTGTTCTATCTAAGTGAACAACCTGTTTATTAAACACGGTCACTAATGTGTGCTGAAAAAGTCGCTATTTTTTAAAATCTTTTTTTTTTTTTGTCCAAAAAGTCACCAAATCTAGCATTTGCGTTAACAGAGGCTGCATTCCAATACTCATACGTGCTATGTAGTACGCAAAAAGTAGTACGCCGTATCCGGTAGGGTGGCCGAATACTCAGTAGGCATTTACTAGACGTCGAACGGTACCCGGATGATGTACTTTATTCATAGTATGCAAAAGTACCACACGATGTTGCAGTACGCTATCTCATAATTTAGATGAAGCCTCTGAATAAGCGAAGAAGAAGAATTTGCCCAAAGCAAAGCAGATTGTTGTAGGGTCCGTGTGGTGTCTCTGAAGATGACGAGAAACAGTTGAAACCTTTCTGCCGTTGTCGAATTTTTTATCTTTATCTTCCGCCATATGTAGGTATAAGTCATCTGTGAACATCGACGTCAAAGAACAGGTAAGATATGACCGAGGACGTCCAAATTGTGTCCTTACTAGTCACACTTATACTAATAGTACATATTGCAGTCACGGTCAGGCATTAGGTATACGATCCGGCCATCAGCCTTATTTTTGCATGCTCCCTCACTCACTCCCTTACGATCTGGATGTTCTCCAAAATCCAGATGTTGAAGTGCTGTCCCAATACCTTGGGGAACGAGGGACCGAAGGCTGATTTTCACAGAAACCACCCCTTATCTGGAGGTGTGCTGGAAGTCTACTCGGGAGCAGACTTTGCGTAAGAGAAATTCACCCTTGGTGACGTGTGACGAAAGCACTAGTTTAAGGAGAATTGGCATGAACAGAGGCGCCCTGTTTGCTTCAATAATAATGTTGTACATAACAGGTGTACCATCAAGGCTACAGGGGTGTCCTGATATCACTACTTTTAAACTTCAGCATCCCTCTCTCACTCACTTGATGGCTTCATGACCTTTTAAACTTTTGACAGTGAGGAAGCAAGCAAGGAAGCATGCAAAAGAAGAGTCACGGGGTGTAGCCACAGCCTCTAAGGCACATTGCAAAAATCTCTGGAAAACACCAGATGACGTCATGCGCTGGGGTATTTTGCATGTCCATCGTAAAGTCTGAGTAATTTGTAAACCAAAATATGTTGCATGGAAGATGCTTTAGAGTGAACCAGAGTTTTATCAGAAACGGAAAGGGAGGAATACATGACGGAGTGGTGTGGCGCAGCCTGCCGTCTCTTGTTATTCTTGTCTAACAGCACATCCCTGAAGTGTTTTATTCCATTTATACCACAGTAATTTGACAATAATTGCAAATCGATTAAAGAACAACACCTTCTCCTTTTTATATTTATAGAAATGGAACATGCATGAAACAAGTCAGTTCGTGTTGCCGCTTGCGTTATAGCAGCTATAAGCGGTAATTTCCTCCCCAGCCGCTCTTGTTAATTCCTCTTTTTGAAGTAGGAATAAAAGCTGTCATACAAACCAGGAAGCATTAACCCATTTGTCATTTAGCGAAAGATTTACTGCTACACTGGAAATTCCCTCCATGCGTCTCCATATCACCGATTAGGTATTTTGCTGTTGTTCACACGAGCACATTTCTGCAAACCTGTGATTTGAGTTACAATCGGTGCTATCATCAGGGCTGTTTTTGTTGCAAGTTATTCAGCGCTTTTTGACCAATTAGATTTGAGGATTCAGCAGCGCTGTGGTACGAGACCTAATCAGGAAGTGCGAGAAGTATACGGTATTTTAAGGAAAAAAAATATTTCATGCTGTTTCCTACCAAGCTTTCTTTCCCAATAATTAAAGAAGAATAATTAAAGAAGTATCAGAAGGCTTGGTATGGTTATTTTCCGCCAAAGTTCCCACTCGTAATTTCAACTTAAGGGAAGGAAGCGCTTGTGTAATTTTTAGTCAAGATCTCGTCTCAGTTGCACACGAGAGCATCGGTGTTCTCCTGCTCCAAAAACAACAAAACAACCCACAAATGATGTGGAGTAGTTTATGCAGAAGAAATTAGATCACCGATCAGAATTATAGATGATCAGATGTACTGTAGTTATTAACATTAAAGGTCTGTGCTGCTTGCTTGTCATACCATTTGATGATGTGTCTTTTTTTTTTTTAAATAGGTTGTTAAAGACGTGAGGCGTCACCCAGCACGGGTGCAATGTCATTTTGCTCCACATGAGCTCGACTATGTGGTACATCATGCAGAGTATTCAGAGTAAATATTCCCTTTCGGAAAGGCTTATCCGGACAATCGCAGCCATTCGTTCTTTCCCGCACGACAATGTGGAGGACCTGATACGCAAGGTAACATTTATAAAGGAAACCATTCACTACTGCTGCATACGTTTTCTTTATATGGAGGTTACTCATGACTTGTTCTCACAGGGAGCCGATGTGAACAGGATGCACGGCACTCTGAAGCCCCTGCACTGCGCCTGCATGGTGGCTGACGTCGACTGTGTGGAGCTTTTGCTGGAGAAAGGTGCAGAGGTACGACAAATAAACATGGAGCTGTATATTGTCTACTTCGTGTGGTTTCTTTCACGGAATATTCAAAGATTATTGTCAGGTTACTTCATACACGCACTTCATCTAGGTGGAGGAGGTCATAATGTAATATTTAATGCATATTAGTTTTCATTGTCTAGTCACGCTATGTCATGAACACAGGTAAATGCTTTGGATGGCTACAATCGCACAGCGCTGCATTACGCAGCAGAGAAGGACGAGGGATGCGTGGAGTTACTGCTGGAATACGGAGCTCAGCCCAATGCTCTTGATGGCAACAAGGACACGCCGCTACACTGGGCTGCCTTCAAAGACAACCCAGAGTGTGTGCGTGCGCTGCTGGAGAGCGGTGCTCATCCTAACGCGCGTGACTACAACAACGACACGCCACTCAGCTGGGCTGCCATGAAGGGAAACCTGGAGAGTGTGCGTGTACTGCTGGACTATGGCGCCCAAGTTCAAGTGACCAACCTGAAGGGCCAGACTCCCATCTCACGCCTGGTGGCACTGCTGGCGCGTGGCCTGGGCTCTGAGCAGGAGGACGAGTGTCTGGAGTTGCTGTGCAGCGCTGCAGGGAGGCTGGAGATGCGCCGGGCTGATGGCTCCATGCCTCAGGAGCTTAGTAAACATCCACAGCTTCTGGCTCGCCTCACTGGTATGATGGCCCAGCCGGCACTGCTGAGAGATCTGGCCCGCTGCGCTGTACGTAACAGCCTCGGGGTGAAGTTCCTCCCTACAGCCGTGAACCAGCTCCCGCTACCAGAGTCTGTTAAACAGTACGTGCTCCTCAGAGATACTGGGGATATACCAGGGAGAGAAAGGGAGCGAGATGGAGAACAGACTGTCTGTAATGCACTGCAGAGCAATTAGTGGTGTACTAAAATAGCCTGGTAAATCTGTGTTGAAGTGTACATCTGCCAGCCACTTTAATAGGAACACCGGTTCATACACATAATCATGGAATCAGCCAATCATGTGGCCAGAAGAGACTCAAATAGCCAATCTTTAGACCTGTGGTGAGCAGAAAAGCCTCTCAGAGTGCACAAAATGTTAGACATGTAAAAACCACATCAGGTTTCCCTCCTATCACACAAAGAACAGATATCTGAGGCGACACTGGGTACAGGACCGCCTGATTTTACGCGTGGCACCGGTCTTGTTGCACGATTGGCTGATTGCAGGAACGATCGATTGAGCCACACAAGGGTTCCTATAAAAGTGGCTGACGAGCATAATGGAAACAGAGATTTTGTGTTGCTGACATTTTTATTTCTCCTCATGTGTTTCCCAACATGGTAAAAATGACAATATGACCTTTTTCCCGAAGAACCAGGGCTCTTGTGCATAAACGAACAGCATGGTTTTAAACTACCGATACTTTACTTTAACAAAAACTAATCCAAAATTCTTTCAATGCAAAGAAGAAGAAAAAAGAAAAATAATATTATAAACTCTTAGAAGAATCCCTAATATATTGTAAATTACGCACAACCGCCTTTTTTTTTTTTTTTACAACGACTCTTGTTTTGGCCATTGACTGTGTGTGTGTGTTTGGCCATTAACTTTTAATTTAAAAGGAATAATTTTGTGTGTGTGTGATCCTGTTGTCGGTGAAAAATGTAAAATATATTTGTAACTGGGATTTCAGTGAGAAGACAACTTACAGGCTACAAGTGCTGGTGCTACCCTCAAGGCTATGGTTTTATGTTTCCTTTTAGCAAGAACCCCTAGAGCATGCAGTGTACTTTTACACCTGGACTATAAGGAGTAACAAGGACCATTGTCTTTCACTTGTGGGTACGTTTGCGTTGTTTGTACCCCAAGGGAACAAATCCTACTGTGTATTGTGTGATCAGTGGTTGTGAATGCTTCCTATTGCGATCTGTACGGATTCATCACTGGTAGATGAACACCAGTACGTTCCTTCCAGAAACAGCTCTCTGATTTTTAATAATCTTGTGCTCCCTTTCAGTTGTTGATCTTTCCCTATGGGACTTTTCTCCTCATGTTTCTGGTGTAATTTATGTTTGCCCAGGATGACCCTGAGTAGAAAATTAGCCAGTGTGAGGGGATTTTTTTGTTTGTTTTTGTTTTGTTTTTTTGTCTGTATTGTGTGCAGCCAACCACTTAACACACTTTTCTTGTGAAATGCAAGTAAAGCCCAACCTGCAGCACATAACACAGCGGGTCAGTTCATTCTTGGTGGGCAAAGTGAAGTGATGGGTGTTGGCCAGATGGGGGCGGTGTATGATGAAATATACCGAATACAGTATGCTGCATTTTAGTACTCCATGTTTTGTATTTTAATGTACATGTAATATATGTAATTATATTCCCATTGTGTTTAATTTTTAAGCATAGATTACATATTACACAAGCCTGTATCCCAAAAGGATGTAAATGGGAAAAATTAGAACTATTACAATTCTCAGAGTAACAGCATTTAACTTTTTTTTTTTTTAATTGTATAAAAGTCTGATCTTAGATTGGTACTCTGTAAAGCTTTATATGTATGGGTTTTGTCAAACAATAGGCCCTGTACAGATAAGGTGCCCCCCTAAAAATTAAGACTGGCTGTGCTCTTTTAACACGTGTTTGTACATCTGTACACAAAGTATAACCCGTCCTTACACAAGACCATTGTTCACTAAGAAATGGCTCTTGGGTTTTTTTCTTCATTGTTTGTATTGTGTTTTAAGCTGATTTCTTTTTCTCCTCGACAAAGTACAGGACGTCCTTTTAAAGCGAACGCAAAAAAAAAAATTGCCCAGGAAGGAAACCGCGCTACGGTTAAATAAAGACCTTTTCTCTCCATTAACTTCCTCTGTTCTTTGCACCTCCATTTTGCTCTGAGAACCTGAACTCATCTCCATATTTGGGAACAAACAGATGCTTTCATGCTTCAATATGAGAAAATGATTGCCAATTGTTTTCTTCAGTCAAGAAATGATAAGTGACTCGATAATATCCAGCTTTTATCCAGGACACTAAACTGTGATGGCAGGTTGAGAGCAAAAGCAAGGAGCTGAACCGATACTGATTTCACCAGTGTTCATTCGAGTCAAAGGCTAATTATGTCGCACTACTGTATTTACCTCTGGCTTCTTATTGCTCTGTCTAAGCTATGCAGTACAACCACCACAACGTTGAATCTATGAACCGCTCTGGTGTGTAGCACTTTCTCTAGTTTAACTTAACTCCTGCTTGCGAGGTTTTTTTTTTTCATATCCGCACATCCTGACGTGATTTCTTCACCCTTGTATTGCATAGCATTTTGCCATTGATTTAAAAAAAAAAAAAGTCATCCTTTGCTTCTGTTTATACTTTCATTTGCAGGTGTGGACAAGTTATCACTTATATCAGCTATAAACAGCATTTTTATATGATTCCTTCCAAAAACCTGACTTAAATATCGGCGATTATGTTTTTCTTTGCTGAATAGCACACTTTCTTTTTCTGTTTATTATTCGACAGAAATCATATGGAGCATCGGCCGTGCAAGGCCCTGAGGATAAGATGTTACTATGGAAACGCTAATGTATCAGAACAAGCCCTTTAATATCAACCTGTATTAATATAAACTACTGTCAGACACGACTGCTGTAAGAGGAAATTAATCAACACCTTCTGACCAAACAGATCTGAGAACTGAGATCACAAATCTGTCGTTTCTACCGATTTCACTGTCCTCGCATTCCGTCCATTCCTTCTACCAGTAATTCTCCTCGGTCCTCTCCATGCTAAGGTTCACGAAGGCAGCTGGATCCCAATACCCTGGATGCTTTGAAACACTAGTAATGCTACCAAACCTGATAGACGTTTCATATGTGTCAATAAGCTCCTACATGTGCTGTCTGGCTCTTTTTTCAGTGCATTGACTTTCTTTAAAACCACTAAAAATCAGCTTTCATCTCTTACCCCACCTGTATTACCACCTTTTACATCATTCAGTAGCTTACCCTACTGACCCGACACATCAACAACAACTCGACTTACTCACTTCATGCAGTGCTCACATCTAGTGTATTATCAAAGCCCATCTTTCTGTCATCGGCACCTACGTCTTCGTCATGCATCCTAAACAGGAAGAGTTAATAAGCTTCTGGTCTGGTTTCCTTCACGAAAACCATTGCTTTCCATAATTACAGACTGCTAATCTGATCGAGCTACGCTTCCTTTTCTTTCAGTGGTCTCAAAACATATGCTTAACAATGGCCTAGAGGAGCTTTTCCACTTCTCACCTTGGTACTGAGACTGTCTGTCCTGCTGATTTAACATCCTGCTCCTTTTTGATCGCTCAGCTGATTTCGATTGGCATTTACAACTTTCTATCTGCATTGCTGCTTTCATTCGTTCATCCTCAGTAACCTGTTTATCCTGGTCAGCATCACAGTGGATCCAGAGCCTCTCCTGGGCTTGGGGTGTGAAAGTGAATACACCCTGGATGGGATGCTTGATTATCACAGGGCACCATGCACAAGTTCACACCAAGGGCCAAGTACGCATATCACTAATCCACTGGATAACCTGGAGGAAACCTTTATGGATATGGAGAGAACATATGAATCTCTGCAAAGACAACCTCCCAAGCTCAAGTTCAAGATTTAACCTTGGAGCTGTGAGATGGCAATACCACTCACTAATTCACGATGCCTTCTTGTTGCCGCTGTACCCAGATTCAAAACCTAGTTTGTTGACAGACATTATTTTTATCTCCATTGTTTTGTCAAGGTGTCCCACAAGGTTCTGTCTAGGGTCCATTTCTATTTATGGTTCACCCCTGGTTCTTCCATCCATCACCGTGGTGTACTCTTTCATTTAAATCCTAGTGTACAACTTGATTATACCCTATTCCTCAACAAACATCTTTCCTCTCCCTGTTTGCATATTTCACACATTGTATGGCAGATCATTTCTTACAGTTTCACACAACGTTTACTGTTCACGACTGGGCATGATGACACTATAATCACTCGTTTTAAATACAGTTCCTACTCACAGCCTCGCACGGGCTTAGCAGACACATAAATTCCATAACTAACGCAGGTTTCCTTCCTCTATGAAATATTGCCTGCTTCTGTTCCTTTCTTAGTTTCCATGAAGCACTAGTCCATGTATTTATCATCTCTCGCCTACATATTTCTTAGAGCCTCCGTTTCTTCTCCTTTCAAGAAACTACAAGACGCCCAGAACTCGGCAACCGGTTTCCTAACTTACAAGGAAATGTAGACATGTTCTCACATTGTATGCATTAAAATATTTACAGTTTGCATGCTTTCATTTTCAGCTTCAGTATAACACTGCAGCAGTGCTTTAGGGACGATATTTCTGGGAATCCATATCGATGTGACACACAGCTGATTTTGGGGGTTGCCTAAATTTATATGTTTGTTCATAATTCAAGTTTTTTTTTTTAATCTATCATAAAGGCAGTTATGCCATGCATGGACTGGCTTCCCACCCAGGGTGTATTCCTGCCTCATGTCCCCCGGTCTCTGGATCCACTGTGTCAATGACCAGGATAAGGTGGCTACTGAAGGTGAATACATTTATGATGATGATGATGGGTGACAGGGTGATGTAGTGGTTAGCACTGTCACCGCACAGCAAGAAGGACCTGGGTTTGATCCCTGAAGTCGACCTGGGCGCCTTTCTTTGTGGATTTTGAATGTTCTCCCCGTGTCCGTGTGGGTTTCCTCCGGGTACTCCGGTTTCCTCCCACAGTCCAAAGACATGCACAGAGGGGAAAGGCTAATTTCCTGTAGGTGTGAATGGTTGTCTGTCTCTGTGTGTCGCCCTGTGATGGATTGGTGACCTGCCCAGGGTGTAACCCACCTCTCACCTGAAGTCAGCTGGGATTGGCCCCAGCTTCCCCACAAGACCCTGAACAGGATTAAGTGGCAGAAGATGAGATGATGATGATGATGATGATGAACGAACGGCAAGAAAAGCTGTAGCTGATTGTCAGATCTGTCAATGCACATGAGCCAAATGTTGTTTTTTTTGCATTACAATCTGGAGCAAATGTGGCGTGAGCATGTTATATCTGGGTGAAAGCTTTTTTCAATTCAAATCCAACATGCACTTGTACTTTTTTTACATTCACTCCTGTCAGTTCAAGACAATATTCCAAAACATTTTGCATCAGACAATTAATTATAATACACGTGCTGCCAGAATTCAATTTCACACTTCTGCTTCCAGTAAATTACACTGAGGTGATGGACGTGACGCCGTGTGACGTGTAATCTCGCGATATTTGAAAGGGGAGGGGCGTGTCAGATTCCACAGGAGAAGAGAGTGAAGAGAGAGAGTGAGAGGGGCGCTGAGGTGAGTTTGTAAACATTTCTGCTACTGTCAAACTCAAGAATTAACTCGGAATTCGGCTAAACAAGCGCGAACCGACTGCTCGTACGTTTCAAAAACATTTTCCAAGGGTTAAAAGCAACTTTGCGTGACATCTGTTGTGTTGTCAACTTGTAGCTTGTTAGCTGCGACCGAAGTCTGAGCGCAAGGCCGCCCGTATTTCGACAAGCCCCGCCTTACGGGCTAGGATTGGCTAAGAAATAGTCCTCACGCGCGAGTCTATCAACGCGTTATCCAATCAAAAAACTTTTTTCCTGAACTATAAGCCAATCCAAGTGAAGAGGGCGGGATTTGTCGGAAAGTGGATAGGTTCGTGAAAAATAACATGGCTAGCATGGCAGCTAAGCAAGTTAGCCAATTAACGCGCTTTACTGACAAGCAAGGTTGGTTGGCAAAAGAAGTCCGAGAGTGATTAACGGTGCCTGTGTTCTGTGTAACATGACGAATCATATACCAGGAAGAGCTGAGCTGTGACTGGAGTTGGCAGATGGTGATGAGGGACTCTGTCTGTAACTAACCATCACAAGTTTTCTCGACTTGCTCCAAAGCTGCCCACTTTATTTTGGTAGCCACGGAAAGGCTTTATTTTTCAAACTAGTTGAAACTCTGACTGTAACCTGGGTCTGTTTCCATGGAGAAGCCATAACCGCGATATTTTATCTGAGCGCGAGCGTCGGAGACGCAGAAAGGGAGAGAGAGGGGTTTTTTTTTAGGGCGGGCGCGTGCGGGAAAAGGCAGCGGGATATTGAGGCTCAAACCTAAACCGCGTCTCGTGCACTATTGTAAGTGCACTTAGGCTGAGGAGGAAATGGTCGGTTTAAGCCCTTAGTAGTGTGCATTGCGGGTCCAGAAGGGAGCGGTTTGGAATTTACCCCAAGTTACTTGTGGCCTTGTTTAAATGTCTGACTTTTGTAAGCAAGTAATTGGTCAGGAAAAGAGCAGAAATATCCTTCAGTGTTGAATGAAGTTTCCTACTCCTGAGTCAATAAAAATAATAATAACAATAATAAATTATTACTACTTAATTGTAGTCGTAATAATAATAGCATAATAGTAAATTATCAGATTTATATTTATTATTATTATTATTATTATTACATAATATAATTATGCTAAATTACTACTGTTATTAGTAGATTAGTACATGGTAATGTAACTAAAAATATTTATAATCTACTGAAATAAAAATGAAGGAGAAATTGCAAATAAAATATCTAATATGTAATCAAATATATAATTAAAAAAAAATAGGGAACTGTTGAATTTCCAAGGTCATTTTGTTTGAGAAAATATCGACCACAAGTTAGAGCTGCACTTGTCAACTTTGCGCATGCTAGCTATATGTGAAAATGTTTTTAAATTTTTGGGAGTGGTTGAAATTAATTTTTAGTTCGAAAACAGTGCAGAAATGTGTACCTGCATGTATTTCTGATATACATTCCTTTTGTGAAACATGAAGCTGCTTAAGAGGATGCTGAGAGTGTAAAAACTTCATTAGGAATACTGTTTAGCACAGTGGTTCTTAAACTTTTTTGGGCACGACCCAAATTCAGGTCCTGTCGCTATGTCGTCGTCCCCCCCGCGCGCGCACGCGCTCCCCTCCATCGCAACATTCTACCCACCCCACCCCCCCCGCGCGCACGCGCTCTCCTCCATCGCAACATTCTACACATTCTAGACATGCCCTCGCGACCCGTTCTTGATGGCCTCGTGACCCAAAAACCCATACTTTAAGAACCCCTGGTTTAGCACTTTACTTGGTCACTGAACACTTCCTTATGTGTTTTTTCACACTGATGCAGTAACAGAAGAAAATCCTTTTTTCAGGTGTGTGTGTGTGTGTCTACTTGTTGGTGTTAGTGTGTGTGTATATGTGGAGCATTTGTGCACTTCATTATGGTCGTCTGCTCATCCATCAGGTCTCCACCCTAACACGAGCGGTAGCACCTGGTTTTCAGAGCAATTTATAATGTCGCCCGATGAAATTTAGCATTGAAACGGTGGCTGAAAATGGTTTCTTCCTATTTGACATGTGAAGGTATCCCATGTGTCATATTTGCCCCATTTCACCACATATCAGTCTACACCCAAGCAAATCTGGGGAATCTTGTCTTGTCAGCAGTAGAATTCCTATGATTCCTCAATGTCTGTATTTTAACCCAACCATTTTTTCATTTTTTAAACCGCTGCACTGTTCGGTTCTCCATTCAGATTGGTCAGAAGGTGTTCATTAATTTTCTACAGCAGCAGAATTGTATAGAATTCTAGTATATAGCAGCGTAGTGCTGGCTGAAAGGCAAGTCGTAGGTTATAATTTATATTAGTGCGCTCATTCTTATGTTATTGTTTCTGTAGTAACCACTCCTTCACAGGGACTTTCAGTGGTGTAATCTGAGAGTAGCAATGAACTAGTAATTAACTTGAGACAAGAGGGGGGAAAAACTGAGAGGCTGGAGAGGGATCGATTGTTTATAGCTTGTATAAAGTGAATGAACAAGATAAAAACTACAAGTTGATCATGAATTTATAAGAAATTGTTGGGACGGTGAGAGGAATGAAACACTGGGGCTTCAGGGTGGAGACCGCGTCATAACTCGCACCACCTTGTCACAGGTTATTTTACTAAAACAGCACGTTCTGTCGTGTTTTATGATGCGAATAAAACGCGTTCCTCTGTGTAGAAGGGGGTGTATGTGTGTTTGTGTGTTTGCAGGTGCCGCTATAAGCTATAGCAGATGTCAGAGTAAGTAGCTTTAATTAACTGAGTAATAAGACTGTTTTGCCGCCTGTCCGTGTCTGCAGCTCAGACATTAAAAACTGAAGCAGCGTTAAAGGAAGGAAGTTTATGGGTCAGTTTGTGGTCGTTCATGTTTTCTAGACTGTTGTCGGCCATGATGCCAGCTGTTAGTGGGTAGTTTTTTTTCCCCTCAGTTACTGCACTTGTATAATGTGAGCAGTGTACAGCTGGTCTCGACTTCGCTGGCTTATTTATCATTGACATTTCGGACAGTGCAGGCTTTCAAACCGCCACACGTTCAAGCTTTGAATTAAAAAGCAGCGATGAGTTCGGCCTTAAAGGTTTAATTATTCGGTTTGGAGGAACTCGGGATACGAAAATGTACTGCTCAGGTTTGCAGTGTTCCTTCAAAAATGCGCGTTCTCACATGTACACAAACAAAGAGTCGAACATTAGGCGGTGTAATTGAGCAGGAAGTAGAGGAACGTTCTGGTCCCGATTGGTTCGTCCAGAGTCTGGGGAGGCCTACCTTTTAAAGGTGCATTAGGCAGAATTTAATTTTTCAAAATTAGGCCTCTTAACAGGTAGGTGTTAGGTAGGTCAGTATTTTAACAATTCTCACCCATGTTTGTGAAGCCCCCCCCGGATCTCCCATGGCCAGTCGAGTAGTGTATCTATCTATACGGCATATCCAAACATAAAAAAGCATTCCAGACCAGAAGTTAATTTTTCAAACTTGTTTTCTCAGCGACTTTTTTTTTTTTTTTTTTTTTTTTTGCGATCATGTCCAGGTTATTTGTACAAGAAGGTAATGAAAGTGGGGGGGGGAAAAATAATCACATAATCCCAATTTTAAAAGGTGTATTTCTCTCTTTGTTGCGCTACAGACCCTTGCTGAAGTTTGCATGTTATTTCTCAAGGCTCTTGTAGCATGGTGTCGTTCTGTCACCAGTAAACAAGTCCAAGATCCATTTTATAAATAGTTACTAAATTGTTTCCGATTTCATAGCAGAACGCGACCTTGGGTCTTGCAGCACGCAGCATTGTCTGCTGCCTTGGCATGGGTTTAACGTCGGGCGCGCTGCAGCTATGCAGACGCGCATATAGGGTTTCATTTGTTCCATACACCAAAGGCCTGGTTCACCAAGGTCACTTGAGTCCAGATTGGCCGTATGTAGAGGAGATCTCTCAGCAGCGATAAGTTCAGTTCGGTCGCTGTGCGTAGTCTTTACCTATTAGCAAATGCCTTCCATAACCTTTCATACCACACACACGCGCGCGCATGCACACACACACACACGCGCACTTTGTGGGGTCTCCCCTACCCTCTGGCAACTCAAGCTCCAGATTCCTCATTCCTGGCTGCAGCAGGAGCTATTAATACAGTTTGTTTAGACAGTTTCCTAGCAGGAGGCATCAAACAGTGCACTGATTATAGCTGGGGCAGCTCTGCTCTCCACCTGCTGAGTCGGAGAAATCCAAGTTAACAGACACATCACCCCTGTTTGTCTGTGCGCGCGTGTGCGCGTGTCCCTGTCCATGTGCGTGTGTGCGTGCGCGCGTCCCTGTCCGTATGTGTGCGCATCCCTACCCCTCCCCCCTTCCACGCACGCATCCCCGTCCCTCCGTCCGTGTGCCTCCCCCGTCCCTCCGTCCGTGTGCCTCCCCCGTCCCTCCGTCCGTGTGCCTCCC
>JAQLOM010000015.1:4876830-4889454 GCA_030068315.1 Chrysichthys thysi
GTCCGTGTGCCTCCCCCGTCCCTCCGTCCGTGTGCCTCCCCCGTCCCTCCGTCCGTGTGCCTCCCCCGTCCCTCCGTGCGCCTCCCCCGTCCCTCCGTGCATCCCCGTCTGTCCCCGTCCCGGTCCGTCCCTGCGCGTCTCTCGCGCTCGCTCTCTCTCCCTCTGCCTGGTCACCTGCAGTGAGGATGGTAACGATGTAAGCCATGTCATGGTATTACCATCACAGCATTACTAATCCCCAGTGTCAACATGTTAATGACCCACGCAAACACAGCTGTGCGGCTCACATCAGTAGCACAGCTGAGATGGAATGTGGCCTCTTTTGAGGTGTCAATTGAATTCCTGTCCTAACAATCCTGCATTTCCAACCTGTTGGTCAGAAACTTGAAACTCCGGACCTGTAATTTAAATATCAGGGTATGACTGGTATTTTCACAGCACTCAGCTTGAAAATGTCCACAAATCTAAAAAGGTGCTGAAATACTTATGACCTGATGAGGTTCAGGTTTGCTAACAAAGGGCTTAATCAGAAAATAAAGGATGAATCGTCCTGCTGTATGTAGTCGAAAGTGTTTTTCTCAGAGATACGATCACTTGTTAAATCAGTAA
This sequence comes from Chrysichthys thysi, assembly GCA_030068315.1. Taxonomy (NCBI): domain Eukaryota; kingdom Metazoa; phylum Chordata; class Actinopteri; order Siluriformes; family Claroteidae; genus Chrysichthys; species Chrysichthys thysi. The sequence goes on from JAQLOM010000015.1 coordinate 4,877,440, forward strand.
CAGGGCTTTCCCACCAATTCACATGTGTAACATTTTATCAGATGCTGGAGAAACAATTATTTCAAGTTTCTATGCAAAGCGCAACGTGGTTGAAGTGCGATTGCCGGAGATTCCTGAGTTATTGAGGAGGTGAATATCCAGCACCTGTCCCAGATCCCGTGTCACCTAGAAAAGATGAACATGGAGGTGCTTCAGGTTAATTCAGTTGGGTTTGGAGTCAGGATGGTGGTTTAGATTTATAACGAGCGGTCAGTCTAGCGGCCCCAGCAGCAAAGAAAAAAATCTCTGCAACATGACCTCGACAGGAGCCAGAATAAAAACCGAACCGGCTGGTGGGACTGTAAACAATGACACTGTACCTACCGTTATACAGAGAGAAGTAGAGGTGTGCATTGCAACAGAAAAATGAATATTTAAAAAAAAAATATATATATTTTTTTCTTTACTCTTAGGTTGTCAGAAGTGGGTAGTCAGATATGAAGCAAGTTAGATGAAGAAAGGGCATGTATTCAGTCATCTAGGTCATTAATTTCTCTTTAAAAGCAGACATTTCCTGGTCAGGGCTATTACAGTTATCATGAATTTATTTACAGATCCTGATGTTGGAACATGTGTGAGTATAACGTGAGGTTTTATATCAACCGGCGCCATCATCGGCAGATAATTCAGCCTGCGGAGTCTTTTGATTTGCTTTCTTTTTCCTCCTAAGAGCTTCCAGAGAACTGCCTGTGATGTGATATGATGTGTGCACTCAAGTTGAAGATTTCCAAATCACTCAGCGTTCTGCGATTACTTGAAATGAGACATCGTTCCGAATTGTAACACTGCGTTACTTTCACACACGGATATTTTTCTACGAAAAAAATGCTGAGGGTGTGACGCTTTTTGTATCGCTTGAAGAAAAAAAAATCAGCTCGGCTCATGTGACGCGTATGCAGGATGGGCTGGTTTATCGTTGTTCATTAATGCGGATTTGTGAGGGCATTGTGGGTTAGTGTGAAACTTAACGTTGGCCCGTCTTGACATGAACTCCGATTTGTTGGCAGAGAGGTGCGTTCGGTTGCATAACCTGGATACAACGTGATGAGACGTTTATTTTTGAGAGTTAGAGCAATATAGTTTCATGTCCATTTTGGTGTAAACAGTATAAACTTCTCTCATGTCCGTGCTCTCAGTGCGGTTAGTGGCACTCTTCTGTAAATTCTGGTTTGATTGATGTGACACCGATCCGTAGTGTAGTGAGCACAGTCGCACCAAAGCCTTTTCACTGGCGCAAGACAAACTGGCAAATGTGCTGAATAGACTCCTGAGTCTTGCTAGAGCTGAGCCACGCTCCTGTCATCTCGATTGTTTGGTGTAAAGCGGTCCGGATAATTGTTTTTCTCCAGTTTCTGATAGTCAACCATGTTCAATATACTTTTTAGTTTTGGCTCATGCAAATGATGACCCTGCGAGATTCTCAGTCTTTGCAAAATCATAGATGATCACTTGGAAATAAGTTTGTTGTAAGGCTGGCGTAACTCTGTGACTGATGACAGAGTCTTCTCGGTTAGCATCATGTGCAATGATGAAGTTTTCACCGTACGCAAGCGTTCACATGTGACGCTTTGATGCTCTCACAGGCGTAAAGATCAGCCCTAAGTATACCATAGCTCTTTACCAGTACTGGCCTAGCTTGGTTTTTTTTTTTTTTTTAAGTTAGCTTTATTAGTGTAAGAAATAAAGAATAAATAAACGAGGTGATGAGGTCTCTATTATTTATTTTTTTTTTTTTTTTTTTTTTTTTGTCTCGGGTGTAGCTTCGGAGGCGGAGTTGTTTGTGTGACCTGACCGCATGAAGCCACAGTTAAAGTGTAATGTCAGTTCGTGTACCAGTCAAAGTCCCCCAAAATAGAAGTTGTTATTTTGACGCAAGCAAGACAGCTCTTTTATCCACACTGATCTAGATGGATCTTACGGCTACCGTGGCGGCTCCGGGACCTTATTGAGTCCGGGATAGTGGCGTATTTTGCGATATAAAAGTGTAAAGGTTGAGGAGGAGGCAGCGAAGTGAAACGCAGTAGGCGAATGTAGTGGTCACGTTGCGCTAGAAGTGAAGACATGATGACCAGCATTGGGTAATAACGGCCTCTATGCAGTCTGCGTTATGTAATCTTATTTTGCAACTCGGGTACTTGTAATTACAGTGGAACTCATTTCAAAGCAATCAAACTGCTTTCTTATGCATTCCTCGATGACATTCTTGACCTCAGTGCATCATAATTATTCAATATTAACAGAGATATAATTTTTTTTAAATAGTGTTTGTTTTTGGATCTAATTGTCTAACGTGAGCCTGTTGTCCTTTTCGCCCCGTGAGTGTTCCCAAAGCGGCGACTGGAGAGGGGACTGTTTGCTAAACATAGCTAGCTAGATGGTTAAGCTTCGGACAGCTGTTGGGAACCTTTTCAGTGTTGTAAAGAAAACATGTCACTTACAGCATAAGGTGTTGCATCATATTTCTCTGAAGGGACGTATGTGCAAGTTAATGAGTTGACTTTTTTCTTTTTTTTTCTTTAACGGGTGTGAAGGAAGCACTTTATGCTGAGTTCTTAGAAATAAAGGGAATAGCCAGTGAAGTCTCTTCCTCTTTCTTTTCCAAGCTTTATTAAACCTGTACCAAATTATTCCACACGGAAATGTCATCACAAAAAAAAAGGTCACGTGAGAAATGGACCAGAAGTTACCACAGAAATATCCCCTAAATTATAAGTAAACTCTTGAACAGGTATGCGTTTTGCACAGGAGCTCTAAAATAATAATAATAATAATTAATAATAATAATAGAATATAAAGTAATAAAAATCAGCCAATCAGTTTGTGAATCAGGAATGATTGACAGTTGTGCAGGTGGTTTGAACTCTGGAAGCCCCCCGCCCCCCCATTCAGCTCCAGTGACGTCTTTAAATCATTATTCCCCACGATCTGTTTGTGCTTGACAATTTAGGGATTCAAGGATATTGAGCCATAGCAGAAGTGACGGCATCAAGGATTTAATAGCGTTTAGTAGCGTTTATGATTTTTGACTACAGCGGGATCTTGGATTGCGAGTGTTTTGCAAGATGAGCAAGAAATTGTAATAAATTTTGACTTGATGAATGAGCGAGGTCTTGCAATACGAGTAGTTTGCATACGCTTCGTCTGCCAAGCCTCACATGATCACAACTTCTCTCTCTCACTCACTGCAGGATTGTGGCTCACTCGTATATTCAACATCCGTGCTAGCGTAGAAAAAGACTGATTCCTCACTTCAAATGAGATCAGAGAGATGTGGGAAAGAGTGCAAAACTTTGTAGAAAAGCACCTCCTGAATAAGGCTGTCGCAGTGCGAGTGATGAATCTGTTTAATGACAATGCAATGTCGCATTTCCATGAAATCCTCAAAAGGAGGCAAAAGCAGCGGTCATTAGATAGTTTCCTTGTTAAAGTCCCATGAAAAGAAAAAGATCCCAGCGAGCGACAGACTGCAGTGACTCGGAGTTGTCGTGAAAGTCAAAAGTGAAAGTCCTCTCCCCTCTCCCTCACACCAGCCATAAGTCTTTTGAAAGGTAAAGTGCAGGTTTTGTTGTTGTCAGGTGTGGTGGGGTTTAGTAACAAGAAACAGAAACTTAATCAGTACCGGAGAAAGCAAACACGGGAATAGTAAGGCTTGGCAAGAGCGCGGAAAGTGGCAACTAATGTGCCGCAACCTTGGCGTGCTTGCTTGAGTCGTCTTGTAGCTCCTGTAATCAGTCCCAGTCCGGTACACCTGTCGCCACCCATGTGACACGCCATGGTGCTGCGGAGGGAAAACCGGGAAGTAGTCTTTTAGCGGGCGATTTGTCTGCTATGCGCCGTTATTGGGAGTGCTCAGAACAGGTGCGCTGCACGCACGCTCCGCACGGGCAAATTCATGCCAGTTTTATGTATTTTTACTTTGTTTTGTATTAATCAACTTTGGTGGGTTGTGAAACGAATCGTCTGAGTTTCCATTATTTCTTATGGGGAAATCCGCTTTGATATACAAGTGATTTGGATTACAAGCACATCTCCGGAACGAATTATGCTCGCAACACTTGAAAATTTTCCACAAACCTAGCTGTCAAGCCAAACGCCAATCAAATTCATCCTACAGAAAAAGACACTTCACTGAAGGGGTAAGGATGTGGGACATGAAAGCTGTATTTTCATCGGGTATCAGTTGCTTTTGCTTTGTTAGAACTTCATTCTGCGAGCCTCGGGCTTTGTGAGCCAATAGAAAACGAGAAGGTGGAGCTGAGGTCTCTTTGGTGCATGAAGAAAATGGAGGAGTTGCTAAGTACTTTTACTGGTTTTCACGTTTGCTTTCTTCTTTACAGAATCATCCCCACAAGATCAGTTAGTCTTCACACTACCAAAAAAAAAACCCAAGAACATTAAAAATTGAAATCGAAAAGCTAGTTTTCATTTCTGTATCAACAATCAGTAACAGAGGAGCAGGGCATTTTGTGTGGCATGTCATCATTTTAATATTTTCTTTCAGACATTAGGATGTTAAAATATTCCTTTCTGTTATTAAATATCCACGAAGCATTTTGTTCTCCCATCTTTCACTGCATCGTTTTGTAATAATTGTGTAAGCAACGTTTACACACGTCTGCAGTGAGCAGTCGAGTATCAGTTTATGCAGTGTGTGTTTTGTTATGGTTTTAGCACGGAGCCGTCCTGTCCATGCTCGGGTTTCTGCGGGAAAATCCTGTTTTTTGTTTTTTCTATCTGTCTGCTAGGATTGTCTTGTTGCAAAGAGATTATTTTCCACCCAGAATACTTTTAAACTTGGTATATTTATACTGTCGGGCGTTGGATTAGAGTCTGAAAAGTCTTGCTCTCGGAGTTATGTGAACATTGAGAAGGTGCCGGTTCAGTTTAGGTTGCTATGGTTACCAGGAGGAAAAAATAATCAGAAGGACAAATTTTATTGGAAGGATGGATTGGTACGGTCCTGATGAACTAATCTCAGTCCGTCACGTGGACCGCTAACTGGAGGACCGCTGTCCGGATACAGAACCTGCAATGTATTTCAGCAGACTGGACCAAGTATGTGCAGAAACATGGTGGGGGGGGGGGACAGTTCGGAAGCTATAGCTTTATAAACATAATCCTCTGTTGCTGTCCATCTAGTCACGTGCATTTGTGTGAATGATGTAGCTGAAGACTTCCATAGATTTTTATTTATTGATTGATTGATTTTTTTTTTTTTTTTTTTTTTGAGAACTGAGAGGGCTTGTTTAAAAACGTCAATGATGAAAACAGAAAGGCGAATACACGAAGAGGTTTCATGGTGCTAGTCCAAAGTGTGAACATGAAGCGCTGCTGCGAAACTTAATATAAACATGTCAAGTTCTCTTTTTATAGCCTCCAACTAATCAAAAATTTCATGTTGAATTATTTAAAAGACACCGACTAATTGTTGTCTCAATTCACCCGTTTTAGCGGCGATCCTTTTATAATCGAGAAATTTTACTTTACTTGATCTTCACAGATTTTCTCGAACGCCATGGGTCCAACAGGTCTGTTTTAGTGAATAATTAATGGTCAGATTTTTTTTACGTCCCCTAGCTTGCGGCTTTGTCGGACCAGGCACGTCACCTAGGGTATAATGAGCGGGAAGGTCAGGGCTCATCTGTAACCGAAATTCTCACACGTAACTGTCCGTATTGGCCGTGAAGGCCCGGCAGCTTGCTGTCGTTTCAGCTTTGTGAGCTTGTGAGATTTGTAAAAGGGTCAAGCGGGAGGGGTATCTCACCGGCAAACAACATGCAGGCGGCTATTTTACTTTGTGACAAATCAAACCTGGCATCTTATGCACTGGTTGCTAATTTCGACCTGGACCACAGACCCGAAGCTGTCAGTGACGTCGTGGAATTATAAGCGGGGAGGGTGGGCTTGTTTGGAAACTGATTGCTGATCAGCCCTCCTGATCTTTTCATCCTTACGATTCGGCAAGAAGCTTAGGGCTGAGCGGTGGAAACAATCCATCGTTTGAGGAGAGACAGACATGCTAGGGATGATAAACTAGTCTAAAAATGTGAGCGTTTCACAGGATTGTGTTATTAACGGGCCGTTTAAAAGCACCAAAAAAAAAAAGTCAGAAATATTTATTAAGAAATGAGAAGTCTGTTATGTCTTCCATGTGCAGTTACAATGGCACTTTACAGTGGCATCTGTCAAAGGGAGGGATTTATTAGGCTGCAAGTGTTAGCAATAGTTACCATTTTATTTATTTATTTATTAGCAAAAGTTGGTCTTTTGGAAGCATAAAAAATGGGCAAGATTATGATGGCTACATGACGGGGTCAGAGCGTCTCCAAAACAGCAGGTCTTGTGTGGTGTTCCTGATATGCAGGGGTTATTACCTATCAAAAGGGGTACAAGGAAGGACATCTATCGGACATGTCATGGTGCCCAAGGCTCAGTGATGCGTGTGGGGAGCAAAGGCTAGCTGCTGTAGAGCAAATCGCTGGCAATGATGGAAAGGTGTCAGGACACACAGTGCATCACTGCTCGGTTCTATCAAAAATAAAAATAGTCCTTTTGTTTTGTTTTGTTTGGCAGTGCCACGTTATTCTGTGTATTCGAAAGCTGTTGTGTGTGTTTAGGACCGAGCTCGGAACCAATCAGAAGCAGGGATTCGAATAATGAAAACCAGTTTGGCGGCCTGCGGTACGGGCGCACTGACGTATGAGCAAAGCTCTGGTTTGAAACGCAAACGAAATCTGATATCGTCTCATTGTCGTGATGCTAATACAACAAAAAAATGCGGCTCGTCCAGTTTCCGTCCCGAAGGCCGTCCCGTGGCGGAAAATATTTCCACAAACTGAATCGTTTTGAATCGGGCGCGTGTCACGTCGCGTGTGTCCACGCTGAACCGCATCAATCAGTGAACCGATTCAACTGGCCAGATTGAACTGAAGTGTATCACACCGTTATTTAAATAACACCAGTGTTTTTGGATTTTAGTGAATCCTGCATATCGAGAAATGTATCGTCTCTTCTGAAAGAAGGAGATTAAAACGACCAGTAGCAGTGTAACGTTTACAACAGTAGGAAATTACGCACAGATTCCAGTCGTAGGACTTGCGAGGACTCTGAACGTAAGCGGCAGTAAAACGAAACCTGTACAAAACACTTGGGTTCCGCTGGAGTTATGGCATTTGATCGGGTGGAAAAAACAAACAAACAAACAAAAAAAAAAAAAACGACCGCTGAGCGCAAATAGACGGAGCTGCATTGTAATCCATTTTTTGAAAATTCTACCCTCCAGTCATACACTGAAACCCTGATCGCTAACGGAGGATTAAGTGGTGTTTGGGGGTAAACGGTGGGTTAAATGCTATATGTTATGCCTTTTCTTATATAATAATGTTATTTTTGGAGAATTTCCATCTTCTCCGTGCACGCGCAAATGATCGTCAGCTCCACAAATGCATTAGAGCTGCAAGTATGTTTGGGTATAAAGGCTGCGCGAGTGCCTGGAAATTGTGGTCCAGTAGCTCATGTTGCTCGCTGGACTGAAAGGAGAGGAGGGGTTTTGGGAGAGTGGGCAAGCAACGCACATGCAAGTCATTCTCCTGGATCGGCGCAGCTCATTTCAGAAATGTCTCTCTAGGATTAGCGTCGGTATGCCGTCCAGCCCGAATGATATCACTTACTCTCATTACATTCCTCTTGTTGGCATGTCGAGTTCGCTTGTCCTCAACAGGTCTGTTGATCAGTTCGGGCGAATTTGGGCGCGGTATGGTTCAGTGCTGTAAGCCTGCTGGGAAGGTGTTGGGTGAGAAGTTTAGGGATGGACTTGAACCCCCCCACCCCCCAAAAAAAGGGGGGGATGAGCTGAGGGAGGAAAACACAGAAAACAGAAACCTCAAGTGATAAACACATACCCGTTGCCTTGTGGGATGTTTGTGTTCGTGGAGCGAGGGAGGAACACAATGAGGAGCAGAGGTGGGGTTAAAGTAGCAGGGGTGGAGAAACGGGCGGTCAGCTAAGCTGGGGGGGGGGGGGCGGCATTGGCATGCTTTGTGCAAATCCCAGCTACCGACTTGTGTGAACTATTCCTCATTGGCTAGACAGATGGCTCCAGTGTGAAGGAAGTATCACTAGGGAAACTACTTCTTGCTTTGTATCGTCCGTGTGCGCGTGTGCGTACGAGCGTGTGTGTTTTCTTTTCGGCTCGTGATTATTTTTAACCCGGCTTCCTGCACTGACTGCGGATACGACCAGAGAAGCAGCACGGCTTCAGCAGAAGCGAACGAAAGCCTCGGAAGGGCTTTTTCAGATGTTTTGTTTGCAGGCTTGAACATCTTCAACAATGTTCTCTTCTTCTCCTCTTCCACAGCTGTATTGCAGGCCATTTGCAAGAATGGGGGACGACAAACCTTTTGTGTGCAACGCTCCAGGCTGCGGGCAGGTAAGTCTGCTTTTCTGTCTCCACCTGTCTTCGATTTTGTGTGTGTGTGGGGTTTATTTTGTTTTTGTCCAAAGTTTGTCCTCCTGTGAGGGATTTTTTTATTTATTTATTTATTTTGTGCCGTTGCTCTTGCTCTGACAAGCAGTCAACTTTGCTACTTCTGCTCCACTTTCTACACACTCGTTTTGTTTCGTGCCTCAAGCGCGTTAGTCGCTGGCATTCCTGTGAAGGTTTTTTTTTTTTTTTTTTTTTTTTAACTTTGTATGATTCAGCAGACGAATAATCTCTGAATAATCAACGTTCCGTTGCTTTCTAAAGATGTCCCAGTTGACTCGGCGCACGTAGCGTCCTGTATTTGAAACAAACAGCAACCTGCCTAAGAAAAACAAAAAAACGGAAGAAAGCAGATTAAGCAAAGAAACCCTCCAGCTTGTGGCTGCGTGCACAGCCAAGAGGGCATTGAAAACTGAAAGCGGAAATGACTAATGCAACTCCTCGTGCTTGACGCGAGGGCAGCCGAGTTCAAACCGAGGTTTTGATTCGAATATTCACCTGGTGTGGTTATTAAGAGACAATCGGTCTAAGAGTAAAGATTGCACAACTTACTGACCAGATACACGAATGGCGCTAGAATGTCTGCATGTTTTGGTTTAAATAAAGCATCCGTGATCTTTTCCGACTTGTGTAAAAGTTGCAACTCGAAAGAGTCTGAAATGTGCAGGCCTTGAACTGGATCATCCGTCAGGCTGTTTACTCTGCGGCTTCTGTAAATAAAAGCTTCGAGTTGTGGAATTTCATGCATTCATAGATAAACCGCAATGCTATTCTTACAAACGCATCTGGCAAGGACGCTGAAAAGAAGAGGCTGTGTGTGCGCGAGAGATTGGCGTCGCTCTTTTGTTTATAAGTAGGCCTGTAGTAGGTGTTGCATCATGTACGTCTCCAGGGATCGGAGCTGTTATTGCTCAGGCATGTCCCACTGAAATGGTTCTAGTCCCGGTGAAGTGGGTGGTGTGTTGGAGTAGCATAGCTTTTTTTATTTTATAGTTTTATTTTGCACTAGCATGTCATATGGATTATGGTGAAATTTCAGGCATGCGTGCACGCACACACAAATATACATACAGTAAACACAGTGTGAATGTAGATATAATGTATGTATGTGTGTGTGTGTGTTCACATGCATTAATTTATTTGTAGCCAATCAGACAAGTAAATGCTCCAGTCTGGTGTTTTGGTTGTATGGAAATACTGGCTCTGCTGAAAACTGGTAGCTAATGTGATGCTGTTACATATAACATGGCAAGTTATTCGTTAAGTGCGTTAAAGCAAACTGTGGCCAACGAACGTGCTTGTTATTGTGTCTATGGTAGCATGCTGCATTTGCGCCGTTAACAAAAAGTCAGCAAGTTTTTTTTTTTTTTCTTTTTTTTTTTTTTTTTTTTTTCTTTCCCCCCACTTTGTAGCTTAAACAGTTCTGATTTTCCACTTGTGATTCAAGTGAGATGCCGGATTATATGACAGCCTTTATGCTGATCTTTTTCTGCATTTGACTTACTTAAGAAGGGGGAAGTCAGAACTCGGAAATGACAATTTTTGACCGCGCGTTCGAGATGCAAAGTGAAAAATTTCACCGACGCGTCCGTGCCTGCACAGGACGCGCGAGGAGTTCTCACACCAGCCTTAACAAACCATGTCTTCATGGAGCTGGTTTTGTATTCAGGGGTGTTGTCCTGCTGGAACAGGTTTGGGCCTCTTGGTTTCAGTGAATAGGAATCGTAATGCTACAGCTCACGAAGACATTTTAGACAATTTGTACTTCAAACTTTGTAGCAACAGTTTGGAGAACAACAGCATATGGGTGTGAGGGTGAGGTGTCCAAATACCTTTGGCCATATAGCGTATACTGGCCTCCTCAAAGCAATGCACACTACAGACAGAGGTACAGCATGATTGGTTCCGGAGACGTGCTTGTAATCCAAAGCACTCGTATGTCAAAGTGGGTTTCCTCTTAAGAAATAATGGAAACTCGGATAATTCGTTTCACAACCCACAAATATTTTATACAAAAATTACAAAATATAATACATAAATATAACAAAAATACATGAAACTGTTAGGAATTTGCTCGCGTGGTGCATGCGTGTAGCGCACCTGTTCTGAGCACTCCCAATAGCAGCGCATGTCCGAGAACTCACACCGCTAAAGACTACTTCCTGGTTTTCCTCCGCAATGCCACAGTGCGTCACATGGGTGGCAACAGGTGTACCGGATTGGCACTGATTGCGGGAGCTATAAGAAGACTCGCGCAAGCACGCCAAGGTCACGGAGCATTAGTTGCCATTTTCCGCACTCTTGCCGAGCCTTACTATTCCCGTGTTTGCGTTCTCCGGTTCTGACCGAGTTTCTGTTTCTTGTTATTCAACCCCACCACACCTGACAAAAACAACATAACCTGCACTTTACCTTTAAAAAAAAAAAAAAACTCGTGGCTGGTGTGAGGGAGACGGAAGAGGACTTTCACTTTTGAGTTTTGACTTTCACGACAACTCACAGAATCACTGCAGTCTGTCACTCGGTGGGATCTTTTTCTTTTCGTGCGACTTTAACAAGGAAACTATCCAATGATCGCTGCTTTTGCCTCCTTTTGAGGATTTCACAGAAATGTGACCTTGCATTGTTATTAAACAGGTTCATCGCTCGCACTGCTACAGCCTTATTCAGGAGGTGCTTTTCTACAAAGTTTTGCATTCTTTCCCACATTGTACACATCTCCCTGATCTCATTTGAAGTGACTGATTCCTCAGTCTTTTTCTATGCTAGCGTAGATGTTGACCATACAAGTGAGCCACAATCCCGTGAGAGTGAGTGAGGGAGAGATGTTGTGATCACGTGAGGCTCGGCAGACGAAGCGTATGCATACTACTCGTGTTGCAAGACCTCACTCGTGCACCAAGTCACAATTTTATTACAATATTTTTTGCCCGTCTTGCAAAACACTCGCAGACCAAGGTTCCACTGTACTTGTATACCGGTAATACCGTGTGACTCATTTACACCTCTTAAAAGTAAGAAGTGCTGCATCGTCTGCTACTTTGACGTCACAGGCTGAATGCGGAGTTGAGGAGATGAGTCCCGAGCTTCCGTGTTGAGGGGTGTTTGCTTCGTGCTTTGCCTGTTTTTTGCTTTTGTAGTCAAAGGTCAGATATTTCTAGTAAAGATCTTTGGTCCAATGCGGCGAATCGTAAAGAAAGTACATGCTCTAGATACAGTACAGACATGCATCACTTTGCGGTGAAACACATTGTCTAAACATACATGCAGTCAATAGGAAGTAAGGTTTATTTCCTTTTCTGGTTGTTGAACCAACTTATCTGTCGAGGAACTATGAATAAAAGTGTGAACATCTGAGGGGACAGTTTTATGAAGACCATGGTGTGTGTGTGTGTGTGTGTGTGTGTGTGTATGCGCGTGTGTGTGTGTATGCGCGTGTGTGTGTGTATGCGCGTGTGTGTGTGTATGCGCGTGTGTGTGTGTATGCGCGTGTG
>JAQLOM010000015.1:4895052-4905436 GCA_030068315.1 Chrysichthys thysi
CCCCCCCCCCCCCTTTTTTTTTTTTTTTTTTTTTTTTTTTTTGGCTGTGTGCTGAATAGAGGAATTGTACATATAGGTATTATATGTAATGAAATCTGTTTTCCGCTCCAGACCAGACGCCCACTCCCACTCGTTTCCTGAAGAACTGTGAAGAAGTGGGCCTGTTCAACGAGCTGGCCATGCCCTTCGAGCAGGAGTTCCGTAAAGCCCAGGAAGATGATGACAAGCGGGCTAAGAACCCTGTGAGCGTTGGGATTGGGTGGAGGGCTTCACTCGCTCAGGCGGAGCTGCTCCAAGCTGAGCAACTTCACTGTCTGTAGCCAAAATGTGAGGATTTATGGTCTGTGGACTGCTGTCTGCTCCCATGTCTCACACACACTCTCCCTTCCCCCTCTCCTCTTGCTATCTCTCTCTCTCTCTCTCTCTCTCTCTCTCTCTCTCTCTCTCTCTTTTGTGTTTTCTTCACACTGCAGCTGCCTGCCCCTGGCTCTTCAGCTCTGGACATGAGTCTGCAGACACCCTCAGACATAGTTCGAGTGAAGGAAGAGGAGCCTGTCGAGGTGGACTCCTCCCCTCCAGCTAGTCCAGACTCTGTCTCCAGCAAGTCAGACAGCATCAAGGAGGCCACAGCCAGGGGAATGGTAGAGCACAATACAAACGCGCATACATACAGGGTGCATAATTCACCGCAATCCTCTTCTGAGAAAACACAAAAGCCCCAGAGCCGTGCTCTGTGCGTTGGTGAAGCATGTGCAAATCTTTAACCGTCATTAAACAGATAAGGAGATGCACAGATGGATCTTTTTTCCTTTTCTTCCTTCCTTCTTTGCATAATTCCTTTCTCAATTTTCCTTCCTTAATTATGTTTTTCCTTTTTTTAATCACCACCTTTTCTTCTTTAGTGTCCTTCAGGCACATTTCCTTCTTTTCCTCCCTCCTTCCTAAAATCTGTACCTTCTTCCTTCCTTACATGCTTGTTTAATAAAATCTGTTACCCCGTTCTTCCTGATCAAATTGCACCTCCTTCCTTCATCTATTTTTTTTTTCCAAGCATACTTTTTCATACACTTGCTTCCTTGCTTCCTTCCTTTCTTCCATTTGCTTTCCTTCCTCACTTCCTTACTTTATTCCTATTCCTTCCATCATTCATTCCTTTTTTTGGACTACTTTTCTTCCTTCCTTCAATCCATACTTTTCCCCTCCTTACTAAAATGTACACTTCCTTCCTTCCTTCCTTCAATCATCCATTTCTACTTCTTTTCTTACTTCGTTTGATACCTCCTTCCCTGTTTTCTTTCTACCATGCTTACCAAAAACTTTTATACTTGCTTATTTAACTAAATTGAACTAAATCTGTACCTTCATCCATCCTTTATGAAATCCATTCCTCCCTTCCTTACTTGCCGACTTACTCACCTCATGAAATCTGTATCTCGTTCTGTCCCAAAACCTTTACTCCTCACTCTTTGTTTAATTACTCTATTATGTACCTTCATTCCCTTTTTCTTTCATGCCTTGGTTACTTGCTGTACTTCCTACCTCCTTTTTTCCTTCACCCGTTTACTCAGACATTTCCTTATTTCTTTCCTTTCTTGCGTTAGTATTTAACCTACACTGGATGGCTGTAGGCATGGCTGAAGGGTGGCTCCCCATATTTGAGTCTGTACCGTGTTGTCACGCAGCTGTGATGAGCAAAGCCATGAATGCACTTTCACAGTGTTGTGCCAGTTTCGAGGTACAGCATGTCCCTGAAGTCAGGACAGTCATAAATGACACATTCAAGCCGAACTAATATTAGCACAGTATGCGCAGGGCATAATCTGTATTGCAAAATAAAACCAAAGCTTTGTGCTAAGCATCACATTTTGTTTTCCAGTTTGTAAAATGTTTTCGCAATTATGACCCACTTTGAATTAAAATTTGAAATTGGGGTTCTCCACATTGTTGTATGAAGTCATAATGTATTAACACATTGGCTGGACTCTTAAAAACCGTTTCTCATTTTTAGTTTGTGTAGTTACTGTGGTTTTAAAAAAAAAAAAAAAAAAAAAAAGCTATAAATAATAATGGTACTAATGACGTTTTATTGCCTGCTGATTATTTCAGTAACTGATTATTTAAGTGTCTGCTACTTCTGTAATAAAGCCAGTTCATAGGAACCAAGGACCATAGTGAATGCCTCATTGCTTATGGCTCCTGAAATCCTGGGCAAGTAACATTTTGTTTTAACCACCAACATGTTTTTCCTTTCAGGAATCTCCGTCTAAACCAGCAGTAAGTTCTGCTCCCATGCCCACCATCGTTCGTCCTGGCTCTCTCCCCCTGCACCTCGGCTACGACCCCCTACATCCCACCATGCCTTCACCCACATCAGTCATCACCCAGGCCCCGCCCTCCAGCCGCACCCTTGGGTAAGTGCACTGCTCGCTTACCCCTTTTTAATTCGGTTTGCTTTGGGATGTTGGGTTGATTCGATTATGGTCGTTATGAGTCATTCAACTCCAGCTTTGCTATGGATTTCAAGACTGTTTTCACGCGCTTGATTTATGCTTAATCGGCCTCCATCCTTAGAGACCTGCTCCTGTCCACCTATTATTCGGTTTCATCATTTTTTCCACTCTGCTAAGCGTTCCCAGCAGCTCAAAAGGAGTAATGCATGTCCTCGCTAATTTGTCACTTTTGTGGCTTGTGGACAGTAAAGACTGTTGTATGCGATCATAACAAGGGGGCGAAAAGAAGAAGTGACATGAGCTTGGAAAGTACGAGGAAACTCATTGTGCTTGTATGTTGGGGATGTAACCGAATATGATTGGTGTTGAGAATGAGCAGTTAAGGTTTTAAATACAAAAGTACAGCATTTATAATGTCCTTCGTAACATCTTGTTCAGGGTGCAAGTGGTCGAGGCCAGTCGTGAACTTGAATGAGGTAGATGAGGTTGAGCAACTGTCAGAGCTAGAATTCACATACTGTGGTGACCATGGTAGCACTTCTACTTCTGTGTATTTTATTTTTTTTTCCTTCACAGGGTTTCATAGTGTTTCATATTTAATGGGAGGTAAAAAAAAAAAAAAAAGGGTGTGTGTGTATATATACACAACCCTTCCTAATATTTGTGCTCTGCCTGAAGGTCTCCAACTGGTCCATACCCAATGATGATGCTTCCCAACGGCCAACCAGTTCCCATGCTCCCAGGGCCAGTGCAGATGTCTTCTGTAATATCCGTAAGCTCCGGTCATACCTGCTCTCACTTGCGTTTACAGTAAACCCAGCCTGGCGTCTTTAGACCCTGCTGTGTACCTGATCTATGCACTTTGTTTTCTAGCTGGCTAGGCCCATGTGTATGGTGCCCAACATTCCAGGAATCCCAGGTCCTCCGCTAGGCGGAAGCAGCAGTGGCTCCTCCTCTCCATCTGGTTACAATCCCCATACTGAGGCTAAGATGGTGAGCGAAACGTATGCTGCGTGTTGACTGTTCAGTCTGTTAGGCAGGCAGACATGATCTGAAATTCTTAGCCTACCTGTGAGGGTATCTCATCTGGGCGCCACTTTTCACAACAAACAGACAAGTACTGGCTGGAGTTTTAAAAAGTGAAGCTTGGGTTGTACTCTATATTTACTGTCGTTACGGATTTTAACGCACAGGATTTTTTCTTAGAATGTATATGAATATTCAGACGTACACACAGGGTGGATATCTATATCCTGTTAGTGTGTGTTGTGGTATAACTCATGGATTGTGTTGGGCTTGTGCTCCTCCAGCGGCTGAAAGCGGCGTTGTCTCAGCAGACCACAGCGGCCTGTGTCAGTGTGGCGATGGGCTCCAGTGCCATGGTGCCACAGAGGATGGAGCAGAGCCAACTGCTGGTGCAGCAGCCTGATGCCCCTTCTCCTGCACAGCCCCAGGTTCTCTGTCTACCATCAGATGTCATATTACTACACAGAGATAACTACTGTCTACTGTATTACAACACTGCACCTGCCTAGTAACGTTTAGCCTTGGATTTATCCGTTTCTAACCCAGACTTGAGGTGTTGTTTATGTTGCACTGTACTGTTTAAGCTTTTAAAGAACACTTGGTCTTTGTAAGTATGGCTCTTAAAAAAAAAAAAAAAAACCCAGCTTTTGTGGACGATGAGAATCCTGCTTTCCTAGGCGAAGAAAATCACAAGGAGGCAATGGTGATTTATAAATGTAAAAAGTAGTTTTCCTGGTGTTGAGACATGATGTGTGTATTAGCTAGTCCACCATAGCAAAGACTATATAACAAAGACTTCTATAGTGTCTTTATTTTTTCTCAAAACGTTATCTGTGAGATGGCTGCATATTTATCTCTGTTTATTTATTTACTCGGTATTTCCACACACAGTGGACCCTCGGCTCACGAATTTGATTCGTTCCGAGACTCTTGTTTGTGACCCAAATCAGTTTTTCTCATTGAAATGAATATAAATACAATTGATGTGTTTCAGCCCGCAAAACATGTTTTTAAAGTGTATTATGGGTTTGTGTGTGGCAATAAAACGGAATAAAATTAAAATAACCTTAATTATAGAAAAATAAACTTAAATGAAAAACGATTGAATTTAATTTATCCACCTTTGTGGTGGATACGTAGTTGCTGGCGTAGGTGGACGGTGGCGGAGGCATATGGAGGCTGTTCTCATGTTTTGCGATTATTTCTTACTTTATTTCAACTGTTATACGCTTAAGCTTCTAACTCTAACTAGCATTTCCACTTTTCACTTTCTTGGGACCGATAATGAAGGCTTATAGTGCAGAAATGCAGAGAAACACAACGAAAAAATGCATTGAATACGTTCACACCACAAGTGCTTGACCAGAACTGAATGTTTGTGCCGCAAAGCGTGGGTTGGCTGTATGTGTACGTTAGTCGAGGCTTTGTTCGTCGGTCGGTACAAAATATGTTCGGGAATTTAGTTCGTACATTGATTTGTTCGCCATCCAATGCGTTCGCGAGCCGCGGGTCCACTGTACCTGTTTGTTTGCAGATACGTGCATGTTGAACCAATTTGCCTAGTAAAATTGATTATGGCATGAGCTAGCTCGCTGCCCGTCTAATGTGTGCAGCGGGCAGACGGATTTGCAGAGAGTAGCATTTGCATCGTATTATGTTTAAATAGGCATACCTAAAAATATTACCTGATTCTATAATACCTTTTTCCTATATCGCATGAAATGGAGGTTTTATGTTTAGGGTTTATATTGAAACATTCTGAGGTGTTTTTTTTTTTTTTTTTTTTTTTTTAAATGTCTAAGTAGAAGGCAAATTCGATGGGTATTTGAATTAAAGGAAAAAAAAGTCCTGGAGACCTCAATGTGAACCCTGTAAGATACTGCATATCTGCACATGTAAGGTGTACACAAATGCTCCAGTAAATAGTTTAGAGGTTAATCGTTGGTTTTTGGGTGTCCAGGTGTCACCAGCTCAGCCGACAGGCGGGCGGCGACGGCGCACAGTGGACGACGACCCAGATGAGAGGAGACAGCGCTTTCTGGAGCGCAACCGAGCAGCCGCGTCCCGCTGCAGGCAGAAGCGCAAGCTCTGGGTGAACTCTCTGGAGAAAAAGGCAGAAGAGCTGACGTCCATGAATGTCTCCCTCTCGGTAAGCGTATTGCACGTGGCCTTCTCAAACCAGGTGCATGCTGCAGAACTGTCAGTGTTCAGAACTAAATGTTGGCACAGATGATCTGGCAGTGTTAAAGTAGAAGGTTAAACCGTTTTAAAGAAAATGATGTCAGGAAGTGTGTGTCTAAGTTTAACACTTTTCAGGAAGCACGCTCATTTTACGCCTTCACAACCTGAGCTCTTGCCTCCAGCTTTTGAGGTTCGTCTGATTCACCGTGAACATCTGGAAATGACCGTAGAAGTTCCTGTTTGATCAACATTGAGCCTCTTTGTTTGCACACTTGTGCTCATCTGCTCCTGTGTGTGTGTGTGTGTCAGAATGAGGTGTCTCTGTTACGAAATGAAGTGGCTCATCTGAAGCAGCTGCTGTTGGCCCATAAGGACTGTCCTGTCACCACCTTACAGAAGAAGGCTGCCTACCTGGGTGAGTCACTCTATGAGGGGGGGGAAAAGAGATCTGTACAAAGTGTGTGTTTTTAGATAATATAACACTCCATTTACCAAATCTGAAGAGATCCCCTACACAGATGAGAGTTAAAATGTAACTTCATGTAAAATGTAATGTTTTACAAACCAGGTTATGCTTTTAAAAATTAAAGTTTGTCATAGCAACACATTAGCATTGTGTTAGTTTTTTAGTGGATTGTAATTCAATGGGAAAAAAAAAATTCACTGCACTGGCTTTTTTGAATGGGTGCAGCATAAAATGTGCACACAAAGGATCATGTAAAGGTTTTTTTTGTTTGTTTGTTTGTTTGTTTTTTTAAGCGTTTGTGCCACTCTCTAGAAGCAAATGTTTCCAGTTTACTAGTTTAGTTTCTTCTGTCTTTTTTTGTTACTTTAGCAACACCGAGAACATGACCCCTAAAAGAGTGAACACCACGGTAGTATCTTTCATAGAGTGTTAAAAAAAAAAAAAAGGTGTGTAAAGTAATGTTATTTCTTCACAAATCTATGCTCAGTACCCCATAGCGACAGCACACACATGGAATTATAGAATTTGTTGCAAATGTATTAAAAAATAAAAACTGATATCACGTGGACATAAGTATTCAGACCCTTTGCTCAGTACTTGGTAGAAGCACCTTTTTGAGCTAATACAGCCAGGAGTCTTCTTGGGAATGATGCAACAAGTTTTTCACACCTGGATTTGGGGATTTTCTGGCACTCTTCTGTGCAAATCCTCCACAGTTCTGTCAGGTTTGATGGGGAATGTTGGTGTACAGCCATTTTCAGGTGTCTCCAGAGATGTCAGGGCTCTGGCTGGGCCATTGAAGGACATTCACAGAGTTGTTCCTCAACCACTCCTGTGTTGTTTTGGCTGTGTGCTTAGGGTCATTGTTGTGTTGGAAGTCTGAGGTCCTGAGCACTGTGGACTAGGTTTACATCCAGGATATCTCTGTACTTCGCTACATTCATTTTTCCTTCAACTACAACCAGTTGCCCAATCCCTGCAGCTGAAAAACACCCCCAAAGCATGATGCTGCCACCTCTATGCTTCACAGTGAGCAGTGCCTGGTTTCCTCCACACATAACGCTTAGAATTAAGGCCAAAGAGTTCAGTCTTGGTTTCATCAGACCAGAGAATCTTATTTCTCACAGTCTGGGAGTCCTTTAGGTGAAGTGTTTTTTTTTTTTTTTGGTGTCTTGCACTGAGGAGAGGCTTCCGGCAAGCCACTCTGCCATAAAGCCCAGATTGGTGAAGGTCTGCAGTGATGGTCGTCCTTCTGGAACTTTCTCCCATTTCCACACAGGATCTCTGGAGCTCAACCAGCATGATCTTTGGGTCCTTGGTTACCTCTCACCAAGGCTCTTCTCCGCCGATTGCTCAGATTGGCCGGGCGGCCAGCCCAAGGAAGAGTCCCGGTTGTCCCAAACATCTTCCATTTAAGGATTATGGAGGCCACTGTGCTCTTGGGGAACATTAACTGCAGCAGAATTTTTTTTTTTTTTTTTTTTGCTTTGTCCAGATCTGTGCCTTGCCACAATCCTGTCTCTGAGCTCTTCGGGCAGTTCCTTCGACTTCATGGCTTAGTTTGTGCTCTGATATGCACTGTGAGCTGTGAGGCATTTTATAAATGGGTGTGTGCCTTTCCAAATCATGTTCAGTCAATTTCATTGAACACAGCTGGACTCCAATCAAGGTGTAAAACCATCTCAAAGATCATCAAGAGAAATGGACAACACCTGAGTTAAATATGTCAGTGTCACCGCAAAGGTCTGAATACTTGCGTCCACGTGATATTTCAGGTTTTCTTTTTTAATAAATTTACAAAAAATGCTATAATTCCGTGTTTGTGCTGTCATTATGGGTGTAGATTCATGAGGGAAAAAAATAATGTGCTTGATTTTAGCATAAGACTGCAACATTACAAATGGTGAAAAATTGAAAGGGGTCTGAATACTTTCTGAATGCAATGCGTACATAGACACACACATACGTGCACATATATAAGGTGTGTGTGTGTGTATGTGGCTTGTTCAGCTGCCTGTCTTCAATAGAATTTCAGTAATTATGATTTTTGAACACTGTACTTGTAAGTATATACATAAGAACTATAAGTATATTATTTAGGACCTCTGTAGGAATGAGTGAGTGAGTGGTGTGTCACTGATCCGTTCCTGTTGTGTCCTAAAGCAGAAGACTCCATGAAGGAGGTGTGCGAGGCCACGGGTTCTCCAGCTCCTGTGATCCAGCACAGCTCTGTCGCACTGAGTCCTTCAGGATCGTCGGGGTCGAACGGCATGAGCTCACGCGCGGCTGCCGAGGCCGTAGCCATGTCAGTGCTGGCCGGCATGGGCACCCAGAGGGCGGAGAGCGGGCCCTCGCACGTCATCATGACCACACAGGCCCAGCCCACGGCCAGATGATGAGCCCCGCCCGAGGAGAGGGGAGGGACAGGAGTGTGGAATGAGGCCAGATCCTCTCTATCCTCCTTTTCACCTCTCCCTGGCCCTCTCTCACGCTGTCGTGCTCTTCTGGCCCGGAGGTGGCCCAGAGAATTTTGGGGGAAAAACTAAAACTTTGGAGAATGAACATGCTTCCTGTTCACTATGCCATAGACTACGGGGGCTGGACTCCGATCCTCATCCTTATTCTCATCCAAAATCCCTTACTAACTCCAGTTTCACGCCATCATCCCTGCCCTTCTCATACTACTCGCCTTCCATCTTCACTCTCCTCATTCTTCAGTTGAACTGTAGGACAGAACAGTGCTTCCTGAAGGACTGACATGGTGACTGTGATCTGATGCATAGGTATTATGCACACATGTCTCATTTACAATGTGGATGGCTCATCAGTGAGTGGCAGTAATTGAAAAGGAAGTCCTGTCGTGGAGTGTGTGTGTTTGTGTATATGTGCACATGTGACGGGGTGGGCGATATGGTAAAAATATTATATCCCATTACTTGAGGACGTTTTTACGATACATGATGTGCAACAACACATTAAGCATGGTTGGGAACCAACAAAAAAAAAAAAAAACGTGAAGCCTTTTTATGAAAAACGATAAGCTCAGAGATTTTTTTTATCCAACATGTCAAACAGCTCAATGATGTAGATTTTAACATCCGATCAGGTACTTTTTTACGGTGAGTAAATATGGAGTTAGAAAAGCCCTGACAGCTGATGGGTCCGTGGACGTGGTGTTCGTTCATCCTTCATGTCAAAATGCTTATTTTATTTTTGCATTTCTTGACAAACATGAAAATAAGTTTGTTTGGGTTTTTCCCCCCCATAAAAACATATTTATAAATGTTTGTTTCGATTGTTTGGCCACGCAAAGTCTAGAAAATAAATATTTAGGAATCCAGATATGAAAAAATTGCGCCCCTTACCGTACATTTCAGCTTGAACAGAGTTGACCTAGAAGCACAAGGAGTCGCTGTACTGTTTTATTTAGTTTTCATAAAAGGTATGATGAGCATGGGATCAGCAGTGGAGAAATGCATTTTTATTCATGAAAATGCTCTGAAACCACAGCACCCATGAAGTCCAGCTGTTTTTTTTTTTTTGTTTTGTTTTTTTTGTTTTTTTTCCCTCCCCCTTCAACCATTCATCTTCAACAGTCGCCCTCCTTCCCCCCACCCCCCCCATAAAGCACACGGTTAATTCGTCTTCACCCCAAGATGACCTCGTCATGCTGAAAAACAAGCAAAGTAGATATGAGGTTTTTCCCCATAATACTTAATACCGGAAAGCCAAAAACTCTTTTGAATCATATAATACTTTGTTACATTTTGAAATGAAAAACGAATGATCTTGACGTACACAGACCCTAAAACCAGATAGACATTAAAGTGTTCTGTGCTTTTATAATATCGTGATGTCAATATCTTTATCACATTACCATATTGACCAGCCCTAGCATGTGCTGTGGTGTGATGGTGTGCATGCTCGCACTTACTGCCTTTCACATTTTACTCGCTTGAATGAGGCTAATGATTGCACCACAACTCTGCAATACTTTTTTTATGAAAGGAAAAAATTCCTGTGTGTGTGTGTCTGTGTGTGTGTGTTGGTTAAATCTGGTCCCTCACATTTTGCCTTGGTTTTCATTTCAAGGAGACCAAGTGATCGCCTCGGCTGAACTTCAACAAGATCTGACCTCATTTCCCCTTTATGATATGTTTTATATGCAGAGCGTTTATAATCAGTGAGAATATTGTGTGTGTGTGTGTGTGTGTGTGTGTGTGTGTGTGTGTGTGTGTGTGTGTGTGTGTGTGTGTGTGTG
>JAQLOM010000015.1:4987563-4998205 GCA_030068315.1 Chrysichthys thysi
ACACACACACACACACACACACACACACACACACACACACACACACACACACACACACACACACACACACTCTCATTTGAAACACATATGATCATTATGCTCACACCTTATTTCCATACTGCAGCCTTTGACTATATCAGGGGAAGTGTTAACTATAGCCATTTTAACGTACAGCCCTGTATGCAAGTTATTTATTTGCTGATGAATGAAATGAATGAAAATGGTAATATTTTGCACTCATATACAAAGATTTCAGAGTGATCCAACTTAGGGACTTATATTAGATGACTAACATCCCTTAGATGATTCAGTATTCAGTCTCGATCAGTTACTGACATGGTCTGCTTTAGAACCGCTAGGTTTCATTTGACATGTTAATAGTTTATGGTTGTTATTGTCGGACAGAGGAAAGAGAAGGGTACAGATAGATATACAGGTGTATCTGTACAGTGCCTTTCACTTTGTAGTAAACAAACTACTGAACATTCATTCATTGTGCTCTGATGATCAAATCCCAGAATGATACTGTACATGTAACTGCTGTGTTAAATCTATAACTCCTAATGGTTCTTAGGACTTTTACTGGGGGAAACGCTTAAAGGTTCAGTGTAAAGCCCTACAACAAGTGAGTGTTTCCCTGTCAGCAAGGTTCCAAGCGGAGCCTTCAGAGAAATCTAAGAAACTATCCAAAAACCCTAGACTTTAATTCAATCAAACATTCTCATACTTCTAAACCCTTTATTGGACACTAAATGAAACATGTGGAAATTCAAAATTCAAAATTTCAAAATTTCAACCCTAGAATGTTATTGGAGGATATTAAAAGACTTTATATTATAAGAATTTTCTTTTTCATTTTTATGCATACATATTATACAAATTTTTTTTACAAACATATATACAAAACTGTATACATATTACATTACATTTGTGTCATTTGGC
This sequence comes from Chrysichthys thysi, assembly GCA_030068315.1. Lineage (NCBI taxonomy): Eukaryota > Metazoa > Chordata > Actinopteri > Siluriformes > Claroteidae > Chrysichthys > Chrysichthys thysi. The sequence goes on from JAQLOM010000015.1 coordinate 4,988,506, forward strand.
AGACGACTTGCATTTAGCAGTAGCAGCTTGGCGGTGCTAGCTCATGACCTTCTGATCAGTGTGTGTATATATATATATATATACAGGTGGTCCTCAAGTTACTATGGAGATGCATTCCGTCACACCCATCGTAAGTCGAAAATATTGTATGTCGAACCACTGTGTTGAACCACTTAGCCTAGCAGCTTAGGTATCTCAGCCTAGCTCCTACCCAGCAGTCTTTCCTGTAGAAGACATGCTCTTGAAACACACAAAAAACCCACGGTAATGCACTGTACAGTACACCGATACACAAGGTAACTCCGTGAGTTGCGGAAGAGACTGAAGCACTATGAAAGGCAAGTGATGCGGGCATCATCCGTGTACTTCCGGGTGTCATCCGCTTACTTCCAGGCATCGACCGAACATCCACGTATGCCATATGCTGTTACACTGGCCTGCCGGTGATGCCTGCCCACGAATTTTTAATATTTTCTAAATATTTTACAATTTTTAGCATATCACACTCATTGTAACTTCAAAGAACCGTAAGTCGGGCTATCGTAACTCGGGGAGCACCTGTATTTGCAGTTGTATGTGCAATACAATGCTGAGGCACAGTAACTGTAGTGGATCACAATCATCATCGTAACTTTGAAAAATCATAAGTCGGGCCATTGTAACACGGGGGGCACCTGTGTGTGTGTGTGTGTGTGTGTGTGTTTATATATATATATTAGGGGTGGGAATTTAACGTGTTAATTACGATTAATTAATTTGAAAAAAATAACGCGTTAAAAAAAATTAACGCATTTTACCATACCATACCACTTTATTTATAAAGCACTTTCCAACAACACAGATGCTGACCAAAGTGCTGTACAGTAGGCGAACCTAAAAACCTTGCATGCCCAACAAATAAAACTATTACAATAAAAGAAAGCAGTAAAATAAAATAAAAACAACTAAAACACACAGTGCATTTTAATCGCACTTTGCATTCCAAGCAAAAGGGAACTTTTCCAGGTCCAGCACAACAGCGAGAGCGTGTCGCCTATGGGTCCCATAGTGTGGTTGGCTACAGTGTGGCAGAGTCACGGTTCAAGGCTTGCGCCGGACAGGCTGTGTGAGAGCTTTTGTGTGCATTTTGTTTCCCCCCCTAACACATTACAGTCATTTGGCAGACGCTCTTATCCAAGCGACTTACATTTATTTTTATTTATACATCTGAGCAATTGCAGGTTAAGGGCCTTGCTCAAGGACCCAGCAGTGGCAGCTTGGTGGTGCTTGGATTTGAACTCCCAACCTTCCGATCAGTAGCTCAACATCTTAACCCCCTGAGCTACCACTGCCCCAGCACATCAGTCCCCGGGCCCCTTTTGTTCCATCCGAGGGGCCAAGCTGTGTCCACCAACCCCGCTCACAACATTCTGCCGCAACTCTTACTATATCAAATTTTCAGAAATTAAAAGAGCTTGATTTCACAATATTCATGTCCCATGTCTTTTATTTGATTCAGTCGCCCACTAAAACTCTTTTAAATTAAAAAAAACATTTGCGCTTTGGGGCAAATAAAAAGAATCTTTATTTATGATGGGAGAAATACATCTTGTTTTATAAACTCATGAACAGGCATTGGTGGCCATTTTGGATTTCTGTTGAAGTTACCAAATATGGTTTTTCACCCAAAAAAAGGTTGAAATAACATTGAAGGGTTTGGTTTTCTGAGAATGTAAATCTGCAGCCAGTTCAGTAGTTCCTGTGTAATTTCTATTCTACATACAACCAAAATAAATCTCCTTATCAGGAATTTTTGGTGTGCAGGATGTAATATACAGTACTGATATACGTATTTATTGTTGTCCACAGCTGAGTGTGAAAGTGAAATTGATGGCATCCATATTGTTTCTGGGTGAGAAGGGGGAAAATACCTCTGTTTTACAACTGAACTACAAAAGACACACACCTGATAGGAGCCAGTATCTGCCCGTATGATGTGAAAGAGGTGGAAGGCTCAGGGTGAAAATATTTAGTCCCACTCAGAAAGGGAAATGAAAACATTTCACTATTAATCTATTCATATTATTCTTACCCACCACTAACCTTCTGTTATTTTTCTTAATGAAGAAATGTTTGTGAAACCTGATACAATATAATTTTATGGTCTAAACTAAATTTCTAAACTTTCCATTGTGCATTAATGTATTTATTGCAGCTGTATTTGTGAAACTGTTGCTTACTTATTCATGTTTATGGTGTCAAAATAAACAATTATATATATATAAATAATTTTAATTACTCTTTAAAATTGACTGAAATACTCTGAAACTTGGTTTAATGCAGTGTGAAACTAACCCCTCTCTCTCTCTCTCTCTCTCTCTCTCTCTCTCTCTCTCTCTCTCTCTCTCTCTCTCTCTGCAGACATTTATAGTGGTAAACAAAGGGAAAACGATCTTCCGCTTTAGTGCCACACCTTCCCTGTACTTTATAAGTCCTATGAATATTGTTAGGCGAATAGCTATTAAAATTTTAATACATTCATATCCTTTCAAATGAGCTTTTGCATACATGGTGCTGTGAAGTTTGGAGAAATATCAAGGTTAATAAAACTACACGTCCTGTTAAGGTTAAGCATCACAATATAGGAATCAAATCTTTTAGGAAAACAGATAGAAAAGATGGTTCTCGCTAGGGTACTACATAGACATTAGAACAGGATCAACAATGGCAGGTCAGCAACACTTTACAAACGTTTTTATAGAGCTCAAAAAATCAACAACTTCTAGTGCATTAATATTTGAAATGTGAGGCATGGCTTGTTTACACTGCCTTAAGCATGCTGTATCTGCTTTAGCACAGATAAGATCCAGCACAGCTGTTAAACCCAGGCTTTGCATTAGCAAGACTCCCACGAGTGATCACTCTGCATGTAATGAGTCAATTCCTGGAAGAGATGGAGCAGATTCCAGCGTTGGTTTCCAAGTCATTATGCTGGAAACTATTTCCAAAACTCTGTGCTTTTAAGAAACCCTACTGGGGTGGATTATGAATCAGGAGCCCAGATACCCAGGGCAAACAGATTTCAAGCCTGGGCTATCAATTTTTGTTTAAGTATGTTGGCAGAAAACTAGCATCAACAATCAGAAATAAGTCTTACTGCTTACTGACTATATTATATAGTCTTATATAATATAGCTCTTTACTATAGCTCTGTTTAAATATCATGCACTCAGTACTCATTCCAGATCGCACCTGCTGCACCATGCACATCATCCATCGTTTAGTATGCATGGATTAGAGACATCTTTTCAGAATCAGCAACATGCAGGATTGTGTTAATGAAACTAAGCAAGGGAAAATCAAATAGTAAAGGCAAAATACATTTAATGTCTTTAATAGTAATAGTAACTGTGAGAGATTGAACATGTCACTTTTCCACATAGTCCCCATGCAAAATTGCGCATTTGTTGTATCGTTCAACTAGCTTCAGTAGTTTTTCGGCTGCTCCCGAAGCCAGGTGAGCATCACTTCCTTTACTTCATCATCAGAGGTGAATCTGTGACCACACAGCGCCTCCATCAGTAGACTGAAGATGTGGTAATGGCTCGGCACCAGATCCGGGCTGTAAGGAGGATGTAGAAGACATTGGAACCCGAGCTGTCTCTACTGTCTCTGCTGCTGTATGAGGACGTGCATTGTCATGGTGCAACAAGACTGTTTTGGCCAGCGTTCCTCTTCTTTTGCTGTGAATTGCAGGTTTAAGTTCATTTCGCAGGAATGCACAGTAACTTGCACTGTTCACTGTTTGCCCATGTGCTTGGAAATGCACCAGAATAGGAACCTTCATGTCCTAAAAGAACGTTAACATGATTTTCGTGGGAGAGGGCTGACGTTTGAATATCTTCTCCAGGTTATCGCTGTAATGTAAAAATTGCCTTTACCTTTTTTATTCTCCCTTGCACTGTTTACACTTAGTTTGTGTTAAAACTAAGGTGACCATACATCCTCTTTTTCCAGAACACGTCCTCTTTTCGGGACCTAAAAGTGCGTCCGAGGCGGAATTTCTAAATCACCAAAAATATCCGGGATTCAGCCTTTGTTTTCTACAGTCACAATTCATTTTGCAGGGAATTGGTCTGCCTCATACTGCCATTCTGTCTCCAGTGTCCTCTTTTTTGAAAACCAAAATATGGTCACCTTAGTTAATACGCTTATCTAACTACTTAGCTTGCTGTATGTTAATATATTGCATTAGCTATGACCTTTTAGTGAAGTCAGTTTCCAGGTAACCAAATCATGGGCAGAGCACTTTGGGGTTTTGCCTGCCTGGTGGGCTATAACTAATGATTTTATCATTTGTCCAACCCTGCTTAGGTACTTTAGCACTGAGTGGCAATATTGTAAATCTTTGTAAAGTTTGTTATATAGTTATTAAACCTGAATTTCATAACTCAAGTTTACAGTTTCAAGTTTAACTAAAATGGCTCCTTAAAGTGTAGCTGGTTGTCACAGAAATTGAACTCCTAATCACTTAATGCAATTATGACACAGTAAATATAGATCTAAGCAGTCTAAGTGTAAGGACGCTCTCTTTTCCGTCATTATAAGTTTGATCAATATTTAGCTCAGAATTAGAAAGTTAAGAATGGGCACTGTGTGCAAATGCTTCTAAAGGCCTTTGGTCATACTGCATTATTTGATGGTTGATGTGGCAGCAGTCCAAACCGCCAGAAGCATTAAAACTGTCTGGACAAGTAGCACCAGACTAAGAGGAAATTCATCCTTATGTCAGTTTCATGACTGACTGTACGAGGTACGCATTTAATTAATATTTTTATATTGCAGTTTACAAAGCTTTTACATGTAAATATGTAAACTCTTTTGACCAGAATGCAGTGTTTTGTTTTGTTTTTTTCTGCTCATGGCTTCCAGTTTGCCTTAACTCCTTCCTACATTATTCAGCATGATCATCATGTGTACGATTTTGACCAACTGTGTATTCATGACGTTTAGTAATCCTCCAGAATGGTCCAAACAAGTAGAGTAAGTACTCCATTCACACTGCATGAACACTTACATGAAATGTAAAACAATGTACAATGCTTGATATTTTGAATCATAGATAAAGAAATAAGGTTGCCAAGTGTGTGGATTTCAGTATGTGCTGGAGAAATCAGATTAAACCATAAGTCTGGACCACACAACAAGATTTATACAATCCTACCCAATGCTGAAAATGTGAGAGACTGCACAAAACAATGACAGATTTTTATGGATATTTTTGTCCCGGATCGTCCTTCAGTCCGCCTACACTGCAAGATTTGCTCAGAATAAAACACCGCTTGTTCAGATTATACTCTCAAAGTCTAAATCCTGACTAATGTTCCCAACTCCAAAAGCCTGTGATCTTTCAGAATTTCTCATGAAGATCAGAAAGATTCACAATTGGATTGTGAATAGTTTGGACTGGATTTTATTCCACACCGCAGGAGAATCTGGAAAGAGAATTATTTATTAAAATAGGGAGACATTTCATGATCGACACATGATGGAGAACCAGGCTCAGAATTGTCTCGCTCTTCGAAAATTTGTGAGGAAAATCTTCATTCTTTCTGGCGAAACACTTAAAGGTTCTATGCAGAACCCTAAACGGAGTGTTTTCCTTTTAAAAAGAGTCCAGTCAGACAGAGAACCCTTCATTAACCAATAAGTCCTTAAAGAATCCTCGAGGAACCATTTTCCCCCTAAGATCTTACTGCAGCATGAGATATCCTTTATTCTATGTTCTTCATCTTCTCAAATACACAATGCACTTTAAAGCCACACGCTCCATATTTCAGCAGTTTCTCTCTTTTGCATGTTTTGGAAAATGAGGAGTTTATTCATCTTACACTTATCACGATCAGGTTTTTAATTTATGACTAGGATCATTATTAACATCCATAAGCTCCTTGCTGTCACTCTCTTGTACTTAGGTACACATTCACAGGAATTTATACATTCGAATCAGCTGTCAAAATCATCGCCCGTGGCTTCTGTATAGACGACTTCACATTCCTGAGAGATCCATGGAACTGGCTGGACTTCATGGTCATCTCAATGGCGTAAGTGTCCTCCAGCACACGCTATCACTGCTTATGATGAATTCATCCCATTAAAAACCACTGTTTACCACCGCTTAAAGTCACTCTGAGCAACACCGTGAAGGGTTTTAATGATTTAATGATTTGATTTGAGAGCAGTGGTTGAAATTTCAAAATGGTCACATATTTGGATTTGTGAATCTAGCTCTGAGAGAGTGTACAATGTTAAGATTAGGCTATAAGGTTACAATGGACTTAATTAACAGGAGAAGCTCTAAGCCTTGCCTAATTTTCTCCTATCCATCTAGTCACAGCTTAACAAGTAACCTTTGCTATCAATTTATCACTCCTCCTCTTTTCAGAAGCTTGACCTTCAAACTCCCCAAGTGTGGGTGGGGCTTGGGATTATTCACTTAGCATATTCTTAATTTTTAATTCATGTAAACGTGTTGGTGCTTTTTCCTTTTTCCCATCATTTGTGTAGAAATACAATTTTACTAGCTATTACAGAAGAATGTCTTTAGGAAAATTTGTAACAACTTATGGGTGATGCTGAACAGTTGAAGATGTCTGTCCTCTTCAGTGTTTTCTTGCTCAGCTCCTTACTTTGTTTAGTCTCTATACTTTTTCTTTCTCTTTAATGAATGGGAATGTGTGTATGTTGTGTGAGCTTAGATATTTTATATCTACATATAGTGTATTCACCTTTTAAGTGTCTCTTTTCCTGACAGCTCCTGGAAAGCCCTGGACCTTGCTTTGACATGCTCTTATTTCCCACAATTTCACACCGATCTGTCTTTTTTTATGGGTTAAGTTTAGATTTGTGAAGTGGGGAAATGCTATCATGGATATGGGAACACTACCATTCAGTTGAAATGTTATTATAATGATAGAAATTAATTTAACTGGAACACGTGTTCAGACCTTAGTTTTCAGTGTTACTGATTCTTTATTGTCCAAGATATAAAAAGTAGCAGAATGAACACTTGGATTAAGGGCCATATTCAGAGTTGGCATCTTAAGTGTAAAAGTTAAATCAGTATTTCAGTGGGGAAGGTTACTTGTACTCTGGTTGCAGACACGCTCAAATCAATTTACTCCATGGCCCATTCACATACTCCTCTGAGCTTTTTGATTGCTTTTAATTTCCTATTTTGATTTGTCAAATGAATCAAATAATGCTCGTCAATTCAATGGTTTCCGAACCTGAGAATGCTGTGTCGAGCCCAATCCGAACCTTATTCTGTGTTCCCTCAATTATGACTCCTCACTAACAAAGAGATATAAACTATGTCCGGATCAAAAATACTTTGGATAAATGAAGAATACGACATGACTTCAATCCCAGAGCTTTGCTTTATTAGTATTGATTAGTTTCTTTTTTATGTTCATATTTAGTCGTAAATATTTTACTGTAATTTCCTGCTTTCCCCCCCCAAACTTTGAAAAAAATGTATTATAAATGAATAGGCCCACATTTTGGGAAACATAGCTGTAAAGAATACACATCCATGGTTTAAGGATGTGCTTAAATCCCAACCACTCATCTCCTACGCTTACGGCTCACTTTACACATAATTTGATCCATAAACAATGAAGCAATGTCTCTGACTCAAATACAGTTTCCTCCCATTTCCTCCATATTAAAGAATACCTTTTCAGGGACTATATTAATACTGACTCAATAGGGTCACATTTCTGTATTTAAAAACGGACCTACCATAGTCTTTAAGTGTACTCACAGCCCACAATATGAATCTTAGCTTAAAAAAAAATCCAAATAACTGATACATGCCTCTGTTTTATCACAAAGTTTTGCTTTGAAATCCTCACTGTGTGTAAGTCAACTCTGAACATGGCCTTAAATGCATACAAACCATAATTAACAATGGTCTTGACGAAAAAAAAACCCTAATTATAGTACCAAACTCTGCTTGCTGTAGATGTAAACCAAAGGCAGACGAGCTCCACATGAATGAATTGCTTCTTCATGTACTGAATTATAAAAAATGATTGAAACAGAACAAGTGATCAGCCCTTACTGTCATGTCTGCCTGTGGAACTGAACCTTTGTGCTCGTGTCTCTGTGTAACTTTGATTTGATTATTGCAGGTATATAACAGAGTTTGTAAACCTAGGCAATGTCTCAGCTCTGCGCACGTTCAGAGTTCTGAGGGCATTGAAAACTATTTCTGTAATCCCAGGTAAGAGCGTGTGTGGACGGGAGGGGCCCGGTTGGTGTTAGGTGTGTGTGTGTGTGTGTGCGTGTGTGTGCGTGTGTGTTTTCTTTTCCTTTTCTTTTTTCCCCCCTCTGCGTGGACAGGCTCTGTGAGTGGTGTAGTTCCTGGTCCAGTGGCGTGCTGGTGTTCTTGCCGTGTTTGTAGTGGTCATTGGTGTCTGTGTGTGATCCTCCCTTATTTCAGATATGTAACAGAGTTTGTGGACCTGGGGAATGTATCTGCGCTGAGAACTTTCAGAGTTCTCCGAGCATTGAAAACTATCTCTGTCATTCCAGGTGAGGCCCAATTTAAACGCTGAGGCTGAGTTTTGCGTTTCTGTTTCCTTTTAAGTTTCATTTCACTGGTATGATTTTTAGCAGAGATTACATTAGAAGTGACTATTTGGTTTGCTTTCTTTTTTCTTTTTTCTTCTACCTCCAAAATGATCAAAAATGGTACTTATACATTTTTGATAGGCTTTGCAGTCTACTATTGCACTATGGTCAGAGTCACATAGCATTTGCTTTCTCACCTGCCCCGGAGGAGACGCACTGACACAGAGAGAGGCCTGTGGAGTGACAGCCAAAAACAAGTCAACATTCATGATTCTTTTGTTGCCATGAAATTAGTGTTAGTGGCAACTGAGTTCAGTACAGCTCAACAATAAGCAATAGGCCAAATAATAAAGTGCAAGGCAGGATAAGACAAGTCAGCCAAGAAATGTGCATTTTAAGTGCAAATTAATTAGAAAGAGTTATTCTGCAAATACTGGAAAAAATCCAGTAGCGTTAGGAGTAATTGAATTCGATGTGTAACCGTAACTAGATATATAAAGTACCAGTCAAAAGTTTGGACACACTGACTCATTCATAGGTTCTTCTTTATCTTTATTATTTCAAAAATACTTCATGATGGGCTGTCGTTTCTTTTTATTTAGTCGAGCACTTCTTGACATAATATGGATTACTGCAGTTGTTAAGAAGGCAAGAAATTTCACTAATGAACTTTTGAGAAGACACAGATGTTTAACTGAAAAGCAATCCAAGTGACCTCATGAAGCTGGTTAAGATAATGCCGATAGTGTGCGAAGCTGTCATCAAGTTAAACGCTGGATACTTGGAAGAATCTAAAATATGAAACATATTTTGTGTTTCAACACTCTTTTTTTTACCACATAATTCCATATGACAGATATGGAATTATTTCATAGTTGTGATGTTGTGGTTGTTCTACAATGTAGAAAATGCAACCCGAATTCCAGAAAAGTTGGGACGTACTTTAAAGTTGAATAAAATGAAAACAGAAGACTTTTAAATTACATGAGCCAATATTTTATTCACAGCAGAACACAGATAACATAACAAATGTTCAAACTGGGAAATTGTACACCTTTATCCACTAAATGAGCACATTTCAAAT
>JAQLOM010000015.1:5005736-5017059 GCA_030068315.1 Chrysichthys thysi
ACTTGTCTACCAACTGTGAAAAACACCCAAAGAAAGATGCCCAGGGTCCCTGCTCATCTGCGTGAACGTGCATTAGGTATGCTGCTAATATTCACGAAAAAGAAAAAAGCAAAGCATGATTACATCAAATATTGATTTTGTGTATTTTATTATTGTTTACTACACGTTGTAGGAATTTTACTCTATAGCATTTCTTTGCATGTGCCTCAGACTTTTGCCCACTACTATATATTTCTCTGCTGGTCAAACAACACATGCCATCAGTTTCCTTCCTCCACCCAGAGAGTGAATGTAATACTTCTTAAATAGTTCTATGAAACACACTAAATTGGATTATATGTAGCAGGGCGTCTGAGCTGCTGTAGCTTTGCGTGTTCAGCCATGATGCTGAGTGGAACGCCCTGGGCTGCTCTGTAATGGCTGAAACACTTTAGAATACAGGAACGGCCGGGAAGAGACATGAAATATTAACCTGCGGATTACAGCACAGGCAGACTGATGAGAAATGGCTCCCATATGGGAGCACGTAGCCTACCCTATTTTTGGTCTGAGCTCCTGAATCTATGTCTTTAATATTTGCTCACTGTCATATCATGCTCGTCGCCGGCCCCCATTTCACAGTACAGCATGGACTATCTTTCCACCCACTCACCTCTGAAAGATGCTGTCCAGCCTTATGGTGATGCCACTTATTGGTGGCATCTGAGCTCAGAGTGTTTTTCGTCTGTGCCAGATTCCTCTAGCAAAATTATTTCTGGAATGCTGGATGTTTATTCGGTGTTACAGCCCACTTATTAGCTTCAGAGTTTCACCAATCTTACTGTATACATATATATACTGTATAATATGTCAATTTACTATATACATATGTGACAATATTTTATGAAATAGATTTATTTGCTATATGGAACCATGAAAGTAAGGATTTAATGAGTTATGTGAGTTTGATATCCACAGAGCCTTAATGTTATCATTCTGGACTGATATGAAACGCTGAATGAGAAAATAGATATCCAAGATATTTAGGATCCTTGACCTATAATGTCCCATTATAAGATTACTTAGGGACATTTCCACATTATCAAAACCAGAACATCTTAAGTGTTCCACATTAATTTCTCAAGCTGTTGACAGAGATACTGTGTTATTTCACTGGAAATAGAAAACTACAATTTCCATAAGGTAAAATATCCTCTTAATAGATCAGTAAAACCCAATATTAAACCCATTAAAAAAATCCTGGTCTTATTATAATTATTTTTATTAGTAGTAGTAGTATTATTATTGGTAATAAGAATTATTATTTAAAGCTTAAAAGCTTATCCTTTCTGTTTTAGAATACACTGGGTTGTAATCATTGTTTTATTAAAAATATTTTGAAAATACCCTGAGAGCCTTCTTCTTTTTTATTTCAATTTTTTGTTTGTAATATTAGCAAAAGGGGAGGGGAGAAGGGTGAATATGGTGTGATGATAAGTATGTTTCTTGTTTCTAGCCATTATCTTTACAGCGTTTCCGTTAAAGGTTGCTGAAGCCAATTTCGACCTCGGGAGAGGTCCACCATGGGCAGATCCCAAACTAACACAGGGCTAGCACAGAGACGTGCAACTATTCACACTCACTTTCACACCTATGGGCAATTTAGAGTAGTCAGCTGACTTAATCTGCATGTCTTCGGATTGTCGGAGGAAACCCTTGCAGGCATGTGGAGAACATGCATGCTTCACACAGGAAGTGTCTTAAAAAATGAAAAACAATTACAGAGGAGAATTTCTTCACTCTTCAGGCTTTCACAAAGTCCTAAAATACACATAATTTCACATGACTGAGATGCACAAGAAAAGAAAAAAAAAGAATCCACAAAAATGACAGCAAAATAAATATCACAGACCTTGAAAAAAATGTGATTTTCAAAATGCTAAGCTCTCATATTATACCGACGCAGATTGGTCTCCCCGCCTCTAAACATATTTACATTCTCTTTGGCCTGTCACTGTTTTAAAACACAAAAAGAACTGGGTTTAGTAGTGGGTATCAAGATAAAATCATCATTAAAACCAGTAAAATGTGAAGACCTGGTGTGAAAAGGTGAGTGTATAAGTGTATGAGATGAGCTCCCCCAAGGTTTAGGCCCCACCCTGTCTGTGCAATATGACTGATGTATGAGGAGAACATGAAAGGAGGTCAGCATCAACATAATAAAAAGTTTCATCAAATGGCAGATTCTGATTGCAATATAACTTACAGTTTAGTTGTTTAATGCATTTTTGTTATGGGTTCCCATTTCAGATGTAATCCCCCCTTTACTGTTATAATAGCCTCCACTTATAACACAACCTTAAAATACAACTTTATAATAATCTACACTCTTCTGGGAAGGCTTTCCACTGGATTTTGAGGTGTGGCTGTGGGGATTTGTGCTCATTCAACCACAAGAGCATTAGTGAGATCAGGCACTGATGTCCGGGGCGGAGGTCTGGGGTGCAGTCTGTTCATCCCAAGTATGTTCAGTGGGGTTGAAAGTCAGGTCTCTGTGCAGGCCACTTGAGTTCTTCCACTCTAACCCTGGCAAACCCTGTGTTCATGGAGCCTGCTTTTGAGGAGGGCTCTGTGCAGGACACTTGAGTTCTTCCACTCCAACTTTGGCAACCCATATTTTCTTGGAGCTTGTTTTCAAAGTTCAAACTTTGTGACAGCAGTTTGGGGAATCACATATAGGTTTGATAGTTAGGTGCCCACAGACTTTTGGCCATATAGCGAATTTAAAAGGGAGGAACTTAAACATAAACAAATAATATTAAACAAGCAAGCCAATAAATAATACATTTTATTGATGAAGCAATTTTAAGGGCAAATTTACAAATTTACAGAATTCGTGGTGCATTTAAAGTGAAATAAGCAAGAGAAAAATTTACTTAATTACTTACTTACAAAACTGGTCAAGTCACTATAAGCTAAGTACTGATATTTTTTTTTTTTTTTTTTTTTTTTTTTTTTTTTTTTTTAACTAAACACCTAAACATGTTTGGTACTGGAATAAAGTTTTTTGCACTTTTATTTGCATTCCACAGACTTTACGAGCAGCAGGGAAGACCTACATGATCTTTTTCGTGTTGGTGATCTTTGTGGGCTCGTTCTACCTGGTCAATCTGATCCTGGCTGTGGTAGCCATGGCCTATGAAGAGCAGAACCAGGCCACCATGGAAGAAGCGGTGCGGAAAGAGGAGGAGTTCAAAGCCATGCTTGAACAGCTTAGGAAACAGCAAGAGGAAGCCCAGGTTACTGATTTTAATGCATAGTGTCCTCTCTATAGTTATAGGACTGTCCTATCACTACTACTACTACTACTACTAGAAACTTGTCATGGTTTGTCGCTGCACATTCATATGTTCACATTTCTGTACATATTGACTAATCCTTCGGCTGGTGACTGTCGCAGGCGAATGCCATGGCCACATCAGCGGGTACGGTGTCAGAAGATCAACCGGAGGATGATGGAGTGGAGAACATGTCTTGTAGTTCCTCTGAGATGTCCAAGCTCAGTTCTAAGAGTGCCAAGGAGCGCAGGAACCGTAAGAAGAAGTGGAAGCAGAAGGAGCAGGACAAGGAAAAAGGGGACAGTGAGAAGTTCGTCAAATCTGAATCAGACGATGGCAGCAAGAAGAGGTTCCGTTTCCCTGATAATCGCTTAGGCCGAAGGTCCTCCATCATGAACCAGGTGAGTCAGCGGACCAAGACAGTTAAAGTAACAACATCTGCATTTATTGTGTGTGTTTCATTGTATAGGTCATAAGAGTCTTTATTTTTGTATAAGATGTCCTGTCTAAAACGATGACTTAGTGCTGGGATGATATGAAAATGACAGAATTTTAAGGTCCAATATCATTTATTTATCATTTATTTATCACATTGTCATATTTGCTTACTATATGAAGAGAACATTACATGTCATGAAATACTGCAGTGGCAATACAAGCATTTCATTAATGAATTGATATTTATTCATTCGGCGGATGCTTTTATGCAGATTGTCTTGAGCTGAACAGACGAGGGTTAAGGGTCTTTTCTCAAGTGCCCAACAGTAGCAGTTGATTTTTTTTTAATGGTGACAACTAGTATAACGGTATAATCACAACATTGATGGAGTCAAATTAAAATAAAATACAATCCCAGTTGTTCAGAGAGAGAAAAAGTATTTTTGTCTTTATCTTTTACATAATTTCTACTGAAGCTCTAGCTTTTTTTTTCTCTCGCTTCAATTCAGTCGCTCCTCAGCATCCCTGGCTCGCCCTTCTTATCACGCCACAACAGCAAGAGCAGCATCTTCAGCTTCAAAGGCCGCTGCCGGGACGCTGGCTCTGAGAATGAGTTTGCGGATGACGAGCACAGCACTGTGGAGGAGTGCGATCAGAGACGCAGCTCACTTTTTAGCCCGTACCGCCGCAGCAGCTACAGCGGCTACCACGGCAAACACAACAGCACGGTGGACTGCAACGGGGTTGTGTCCCTAATCGGGCCTGGTCCGGGAGGACGCCTACTGCCTGAGGTGATAATAGATAAGGCAGCTTCTGACGACAGCGTAAGGACAGCTACGAGTAGATCAGTATAGGCACGGACATCTTTCCTCTCTGAGCCTTGGCTTTCTTTTCCTTTTCTCTGTTTTCTCCCTCTCCTACTTTTCTCCTGCATTTGACACTTTGTTTATGGTTATTATTTTGACTTTGCTCTCTCTTTTGCCCTTTTTTGTTTTGGGTTGAAGCTCGGTTAACTAGCTGCCTGTGGCTGCTGCCTTTACCAGAATGAACATAAGAATTATAATGTAAAAAACAAAAAAGAAATGCAGAAGCTATTTGCACCCAGGTGAAAACAGACCTGTATAATATTTATACCCTGTTGAATTTTGATGCCAATTACTACCTATCAGATTGGTCTCCGTCTATCACATGAGAGCCAATTAGAGCGCGTGATGACTAACACAATATAACAACCTCATGTTAGCTAGCACACCTGGCTATTAGATTACATTATATAAGATTTAGCCAAGTATAGACACTGGTTTTAATTACATAACAGTCTAATGTTAGCTGTCTTAATAGGGAAATTTGCAACTGGTCTAATTAAACAATTTAACAGTTAGCCTAATGTTGGGTAGCTTACTAATAAACATGGCTACTAGCTTACACATGATTATAATTAGTCTAACATTCTCTAACTTGTTACTAATTTTCATTCAAGATAGAATAAATGGAACATCAATAGTTTACCAGATAATATTATATCAAATAATATGGTTTTACATTATACAGTGTTATCCTAATGTTTTCTAGCTTGCTAGTGAACTTGTCTAACAGTTTCAGTTACATAATCATTCTCCAGTTGTTAGCTTGATGGCAAACCTCACTAATGGTTTAAGTTATGTTATAGTTCCCCTAATGGTATCTAGCTTGCTAGCAAAACTAGCTAATACTTTCAAATATGCAGTAGTTCTCCTAATATTATTTAACTTGCTAGCAAACCTTGCTAGCTTGTTAGCTAGCCTGGTTGCTGTTTTATACACTCTAATCTTTAGCCTAATATTAGCTAGTTTCCTGGAGGTACTGGTGTCTGTTTTACACAAAATACTAGCTATTAAAATGTTAGCAAGCTTCACTAGCAGATTTGTCTCCGTCTATCACATGAGAACCAATTAGGGAGTGTGATTACTAACACAATATAACAACCTAATGTTAGCTAGCACACTTGGCTATTAGATTATTAGCTGGTTTCCTGGAGGTATCTGTTTTACACAAAATACTAGCTATTCAAATGTTAGCAAGCTTCACTAGCAGCTAAAATCACTATTCTATGTTTAGGTAGCTGGTTAGGTAGTTAAAGTTGAGCTTTAGGTAGCTGGCTAGGTAGTGGGTTAGAATCTAATCCAGTACACTTGCCATTGGACAGGAAGTTTCTGAAGGAACCCTGAAAGGAGGTGCGTATATGTTTGGCTATTGAGATCAAATATCAAAAATCTTTCTCCAGAATCAATGACTCCCCCCTTAATGTTACTGAAGTAGGAAGTGTCAGTTCTGTTCCACATGTCAATTTCTTCAAGGTATTTTAGGGAATTGGATAGCTGTACCGGGTGCAAATAGACACTCAGGAAGAGGAATCTTGCTTCTGGAAGAACTGACAATAACATATGAAAGCATTTCCAGCAGCATTAACAAACTGAGTTGCCACTTTATTAGTTAGTCATCATTTTTCCTAATAAACTGGCAACCTACGCTACCAGTCAACGGTTTTTGCACACACTAAGATTTTCTACATTCTCAATATTACTTAATTTTTACCAAAAAAAATTCGAGTGCCTAATTAGCAAGAAAATTGGCCATATTTTTGACCTCCTCTAGCAATTATAACAGCAGAGGACATTCGAGGCATTCTTGCTACAATGAACATTAAATACTGCCCAGTAAGTTCATTCTAACACTCCTGGAGCATTATTCACAGGGTTGAGGCCGTAGTTGGCTGATGAGCCTTGTTCTTTCTGTCCATTTCATCACAATCTAGCTCTATTGGGTTCAGGTCAGGTGACTGTGTTGGCCAGGCAATGAGTTTCAGCTTGTCATTGTTTTTCTTTCCTTTTTAAATATTTCCTACACCGTCTTGATGTCTGTTTGAGGTCATTGTCCTGTTACAAACATCTGAAGTTTATGAAATAAATGGAAAAGTAGTAAAACCTGTGGTGTGCAAAAACGTTTGACTGGAAGTGTGGTTTATACGTGCATAAAATACTGGATAAAATTGCACTAAAGTACACAGTATATCTTTATGACTGAACAGAACTAAAGGATGTACATGTTCCTGAACATGCATGTTTCATTAGCTCTAGATAAAAATTCACGTGTCTTTCACGTTTGTACTTCCTATGGACATGTTCATTTGTTTCACATCTGCATTTTTCTTCTTCGTCTCCTCCATTATATATCCTTATTCATTGTGTGATATGTATTTAAATGTGCAAATATGTTTCATTGTCCTTCCATAGAACTTCAAACGATCTCCTGCGTATTGCTTTTTAGATGTGAAACTGAAATGCATTTTCAGATGCATTAATGGAAGATAGACATTAAGATCTCACTTCTGCATATGTCTGAGCACTTAGACCATTTTAACCATCACTGTGGTGTTTTAGGAGATTCCCAGTGTGTGTCCAAGATGAATAGTAATGCACATCCTGCCTGCTTCATCAGCCTTTAGATCACATAATTGTCTGTTATTGTAGTGTGTGTGTGTGTGTGTGTGTGTGTGTGTGTGTGTGCTGCCAAAGAAGAGGTACGGGCTTTATAAATGGACAGCGTCCCTAACTGATCATTCTGTCACACATCCTGTCTCACTCACATCTCGTTTGAAACTGGGGACAAAAACAGAGCTTCTTTCTCTTTCCATAATTTTATTTTCTCCTTTTGTTTTTCTTTATTTTTTTCTTTTCTCTGTATCATTGATTTTGAAACCCTCTTTGAATGGACAGTTATCCTCTGCCGCTCCTGACTGTAGCTAGCATGGTAGTTTGCCGTTCTTATGAATCTCTGAGAGCCCTTGCGTATTTATATGCAGCATGAAAACGGACTGATGGATTATGGTGTCTATAATTTTTTCTTCCTCTCTGACTCTTATGACTCTGAGTGCATGCTGATGCACGCTAACTCTTGCCTCTGCGGTATTCTGGATGGTGCAATAACACGCAGGCTTCAGAGATGGGGAGAGAGTAAAGCCAAATTGTGCTTTAGTGGACTGATTTAATTAACTGGTGCTTTACCAGGCTTCGAGCTCAGCTTCCAGACACGGCTGTGCATCATCGTGAAGAGTCTCTGTAAAAGGAAAATCAAATATCTTTAGCGCTCCTTTTCTCCCCATGAAGCCTGCGTTTTTTTGCTCTTAACTGTATTCTTGACGGAGGTTTCTGATAATGACTGCCTACTTCCTCTGCTCCTGTGACCACTTCAGACTGTGGTCTCTGAATGCTTTCAATTTAACCTCAATGCTTTTTCTTTCTTGACAGCCAACCACTGACATTGAGATCAAGAAGAAACTCTCAGGCTCTTTAATGGTTTCTATGGACCAACTCAATGCTTCTTTTGGACACAAAGAGCGAGCGAACAGCGTCATGAGTGTCACTAATACATTAGTAGAGGGTAGGCTTGCTTATGTTGTTCTCTGAACTACATTCACACTTGAATATATATATATATAAGGCAGGGGGATTGCATAATTTGTTGCAATTTGTCACATGCATAATTTTACATGTACAACAGCAGTGAAATGCCATTTGGAACAATGCTGTAAAGCTTTCTATTAGTATAAAAATTAAAGGTCCACTCTGTAGGATTTTGAGGATATCTATTAGCAACCGCAGAGTATATATTCCTTAATATATTTATGGAATTCATAAGTATGTTTTCATTAGTATATAATTACCTGTTGCTTAGTATGAGCCCTTTATATCTACATAGGAAGTGGGCCCTTTTCTACAGAGCTGCTATGTTGTGCCACTACAGTAGCCCAGAACATGCAAACCTCTGTAGAGCCCCTTCCGCGTTGCACATTTTTATACATGAATCTGAAAGGAAGCACAAGAAGGACAACAAGGAAGAAGAAAAGAAAACAAAGAAGAAGAAATAAGGGGAATCAGTGTTGGCTGGTTCTGGCTAACAAGTCTAAAATGGAGGATCATACTTATTATTTGGTGGGAAAAAGCAAGGAAGTGTGAATATTAATACTTGGTAATTGGCTATAGCCACCTGAAGGCTACTGTACATTCCAAAACATGCTTGGAAAGGGACGGACAGTCAGGTGGTTAAATCTTACATAGTGGACCTTTTAAATAAAGAAACAAAACACTATATAAAAGGAAAAGTAATAGAATATCAATATATTATTATTATTATTTATTATTATTATTATTATTATTATTATTATTATTATTATTATTATTATTATTATTATTATTATATTAGAATGAGCCCAAAGGAATCAGTTATACTGCAGCCAATAACAAATGTATCGGAGAAAATTTGAAGTAGCCATATGCTTTTGGAAATTAAAGTAAATGAAGATTTACAGAAAGATTTATACTCCGGTGGAAATATCCCCATAACGGTTATTGCTCTTTGGACTTCTACACTATTACCTGTTTTGACATTACAAAGTGCTTCTGCATTGTTAAAGTTCTTTTATACACCAGTGGACAAATATATGTGATGTGTGACTGGTTGTTCTGCTCTCTCAGTGATCACAAGTCGGCTCCCAGTAGTCCGACACATGTAGCACATGTACCCATTTGACAATGCAGCATCCTGACGAATAACTGAGACAGTCCAGTGAGAAAACCAGCTTGTAATCTATGACAGTTTTAATACATCCTTGATTCAGAGCAGTAGATTTTCATCTGGAACATTTCATGACTTGGTGATTGATTGCTGTAGCTACAAGTGAACTGTTAGAGGTACTGTATGTTTTGTAGTCTGCTATCTGATGGGTGCTCATATAGACAGTTGTCTTTTCCGCAATATTTATTTCCACATAATACGACCAGTAAAATTTCGTTTTGTTTTGATGCTTGATAAAACCCTCCAAACTAGGCATGTTGTTTTAAGGCATGTTGTTTAGTAAGTACCGTATGCACTTATTAGTAAGGAATGTATATCTAGGTTAGGCTGATGAGGTTTTGGCAGATTCAATGAGTATAACGCTTGTGTTGAATGGAGTATACTACTACTACTACTACTACCACTACTACTACTACTAATAATAATAATGATAATAATAAAGCTAAACACAGGGAAATAAACATCTCCAGGGAAATGAACAAGGTGCTGAGCTACAGAGAGATGCTGTGTGTGAAATAGGTGCAGAATGTGTGTTATAAAGGTATATAAGTGTTAAGTAAATTTAATTAGGGTGACTTGAAAAATTATATGTAAAAAAAACAGGATTATCAAGAATCTGATTTTATATATCATTTGTTTGGTTTAAAGAATTGGAGGAATCGCAAAGAAAGTGTCCACCATGCTGGTATAAGTTTGCCAACACCTTCCTTATCTGGGAATGCTGCCCCACTTGGTTGAAGATCAAGGAGATTGTGAACCTGATCGTGATGGACCCCTTTGTAGACTTGGCTATCACTATCTGCATCGTCCTCAACACTCTGTTCATGGCTATGGAGCACTACCCGATGACACCGCAGTTTGAGCACGTGTTGTCTGTGGGCAACCTGGTGAGGATCTTAAATCCAGCTTCTTATTGGTCTTCATCATAAAGCATATTCTTTAGTCACCATAGTGACACTAGTATGAATGGGCAAATGTTTGCATCTCCTTTGGTTTCTGGGTCAAAAAGACTAACTTGGCTTTTACTTTGGAATTTATCTGCAAAAATGAAAAGAAGAATATAAAGAAAAAGAGATAAAGTTGGTGCAGCAATGCCTAAATGCAAAATGAGCGGAAAATGGCCATGCTTATATTATGGCAGTTCGTGTTCCTATAGTAAATGCCATTGTCTAGTATGACGACTCCGCCACATAATCTTCTTCTCATAATAAACAGACTAAAATGTGTTGCTGTTTAATAAAATGATAAATGACAAAACCACTAAATAAAACGACAGTAATAATTGTGTATATGGCAAAGATATCTGTAAGGTGTAAGATGTTTATTGATGGAAGGAGTCTCCACTGTCAGTGCTTTGTAATGGTTGGTAGGTTTATAAGCAACATGACAACTGTTATGGGGAATAACAGGTTAGAGCTTCTAATAATTCACAATAACAGGAATGAAAGTGTTTCCCGTTCCATAGGATTAAACAAGCCTATAAATGATGTGTTATGTATTTTAGTAAATAAATATTGATGTGGGAGATGGAGAAGAATTCATTTTGAGGCATGATGTTATGGGGAAATATGGGAAAATAATACTTCAGTGAGGTAATGGTAATTGTGCTTAGTGCCTGGCAGCATCACACCATAATCTCTCTCTCTCTCTCTATTTCTCTTGAACTTTCTCTCTGCATTTCTTTGTAACATTATCCCTTTCTGTATTTCTCTTTATCTCTCTTCCTCTTCCCCTCTCTGTCTTGCTCTAGCTCTGTATTTCTGTGTATCACTGTCCTTCTCTGTATCTCTATATATCTCTGTATCTGTCTCACTTTCTCTCAATCTGTATTTTTCTGCATCTCTCCCTCTCTCTATTTCTCTCTCTCTCTCTCTCATGCACACTCACACTCTCTCTCTCACACACACACACACACACACACACACACACACACACACACACACACACACACACAC
>JAQLOM010000015.1:5024919-5036215 GCA_030068315.1 Chrysichthys thysi
ATTAACATCAGTTTGTGATTCAGATATTTCTTTAGGTCTTCAGAGAAGGCCTTGAAGGCCCTGACGGCTCGCCACTGCATTAGATATAGCTATAAACAGATAAAAAGTATAATGTGGTGGTTTTGTAATATATTATGAATTTCATTCGTTTGCAATTTGCTGTAGAATAAGAGGAACAAAGTACTCCAGGACATGAGTTTTGTCTTGTGCTCTTGATGTAGGCTTTTGAAGACGTATACATTGAGCAGAGGAAGACTATTCGGATCATCCTGGAGTATGCCGATCTGGTGTTCACCTACATCTTCATCCTGGAGATGCTGCTGAAATGGGTGGCCTATGGCTTTGTGAAGTATTTCACCAACGCCTGGTGCTGGCTGGACTTCTTCATCGTGGATGTAAGTGTGCTACTACGTCTCCTCTGTGTTGATTAGCCAGAGTTATTGTATGATGGCCTCACACATACACACCTTGTCGAGTCCAAACTATCTAAATATGCAAGATGTTGAAAGTAGAAAATATACTTGATAATTGATGAAATCCTATTCAGAACGAGGACATCATTTAGTTTGTATTGTTATAATGTCATTCACTATGATACCTATTAACAAATCCTTCAGCATATTGTCACCTGAGGTTTGGCTTTAGTTCATTTATAGCTTTCTAAGCCTGCTTTTACATTTCACACATTTCATAATTCTGTAAGAAGGATCTGAAAAAGGTGTTGGTGTGTGTGTGTGTGTGTGTGTGTGTGTGTGTGTGTGTGTGTGTGTGTGTGTGTGTGTGCGCGTGTGTGCGTTACCTTCTAACCAATTGGATCATGAGTTGATGAGCAAGTAAGAAACAGCAAAATGGAGAAAACATTTTTTTCACTGTGTCTCAATTGGCGTACTTGCATACTTACACTAGCTATTTTGAGTGCAGAAGTGTGGTCACACTGAGAAGTATGTCAACATGCAGTGTGCTACAAGTACCCAGATGGTCTATGGCAGCCATCTTGGTTATGGAACAGAAGGGGTGGCACCACCAACCTATTTTTCAGGCAGTTGGAGGAAGGCATGTTGTCAACGTAATTTCCACGTAGTGTGAAATTTCACACGCAAGGAAAATTTAAAAAATGTGTTAATATTTAAACAGCTAAACAAAAAAAAAGGCTGTCAGATATTTTTGGCAGGTTATGCAACAATTGTGGTCAAATGTTGTACTCATTATTACTCATAAGTACACAACTTGCTGTGCTTGATTTGAGACAAGACAACCCTGTTGAAATTTGCACATCACACAAGTAAATTCATATACACACAGGGTACTCCATGGAAGTGTACTAATGGAAGCCTGCGAATTGAGACACAGCATTAATCTTTTTAATGAGCTCATAAGGACATAAGTGACTTTGACAAATTGAGAATATTTCATAACAGCTTGGCTATATTTGGGACATTTTCTGCTTCACAATGTCTTTTCTACCTCCAAATCTACAGTGAAGGCAAACCAGCTCCTCCTCACCAAACATAAATCAATCTTTATTTCATCTTTATAACTGTTAACAATAAATCTATTCTCGAGTGAAAGCTAGGCTAGTTATTTAGCTCCCTTTTGTGCTGATATGAGAATGAAATACCTAGTGAAAGCAGCCTATGTTTCATAACGTATCAGCTCTCCAGGCTCTTAAAGACACCAGCGTCATGGCCAGTCACATCCACAGAGGCTTAAAATAGCAGAAAATAGTGCTGTGTTGTTTTTGAGCTGACAGCCAAATTGGAAAGTGTTCTAGTGCAGGAGTTTCTTCTGAATATCTGCTCAGTGTCTGCTGTTGCCATGCAGATAAAATAATCTCCAAGGATTTTTTTTCCGCAAGGTGTGACTGTGTTGGGCCATATCATGAAATGAAAAGTCTTGAATATCAAGTGTTACAGAGTGTAATGGTATGCAGAGGTGACGTGTAATAAGAATGTATGAGTTACTTTCTCAGGAGTCATTGCACTTTAGCTTTGAGCAGGGAACATGTTTTATCTCTAGATGTACAGGCTCATCACCCATGCATAACCATGAAAATGTTTGCTACTGTAATGCTTGAATATTTAAAGCCATTCTCTGCTCCAAGGCTCAGAAATCCTGTGGCTAGCAAAGAATCGGATATTCCTGTGCAATCACATTCCCTTTTGTGCAGATTTAAAAATAACAAAAAGGAACGAATAAAGAATACACCGTGAAGCCATGTGTGTGTGTGAAGTAAAAAAAGACACAGGCATAATTAACCTAACCAATCAATAACAATGATTATTGATACGATATTCAAGCATTGCTTAACCCTAAAATGCTCCTTATTCTGAAAACTGTATTTGTGCCTATGTATTGTCTAATGCAGTGTTTAATGAATATGTCTCTTGATTGATCTCCTATTATGACCCTCATTGTGAAGAACCCTCCAAGTGTTATTTTTTGCAGTGATCAAATATGGAAATCCCTTTTCATTATAAATTTAGTAACTGTATAATGTGGCTTTTTGGTTTAGAAGATAAATCTCTGTATGTAATAGTAATAAAAATAGCTGGCCCCCTCCCTTTTTTTTTAAATTAAATAAAGCTTGTCAGAAAGGTTCACCTGGTGAGACGAAAGATATGCATCAAGCCGGGAGCGAACAATTACTCTGATATGAAGCTCATGGGAAAAATAAAGACCATGTTGCAGAACGCATATACAGTCTTTATTTACAACATTGCTGCTGTGTCTACCTCTGTTTTTTTTTAACAATGTTTCCAGTCATAGTGGTAATGATAAGGCTATAACCACTTTGGATTTCGGTACAAATACAGATATGGATAATTGAAGCTCTTAGCAGATACTAATACAGGTAGTGTTGTTGCATTATTCTCTCATTATGCAGTACACCCATGGCTATAGTAATTATTACATCCGTCATCTGTTCACCATTTTGTTTCTTTAGATTATTTCTTTTCTTTTCCTTTTTTTTTGCTTTAAGCTTTGAACAATTTTACATAGGTACCATATACGTATCCAAGTTTACTGAATTAAATGTATTATTTCCAGGCTTTAAAAACTGCCATTATGTTATGACCTTATAACAAACTCTCAGTTTTGGGCCTGTCTGCTCATAGAAGGGTTTTCTTCATTTCTACTATAGGTCTTAATAATAACAGTGGTTAGGATAAATTAGTCCAGTGTTTTGCTACCTAGACCCTGGTCAGTTTGTTTTTTAGTGCTGTTAGCTTGCTTTGTTGGTAATTCCCCCCCAACAATGGCCACATTACACTTGTACCCTTTTATACACATAATATCTAAAGCACTTGGAGGACAACTTCACAGTAAGGAACACAATGTGTTCTTGTATGAGTACCTGTGTGTGCTTCTCTCCTGTGTGTAGATGTATTATAATGCCAGTATATTGTTTATGTACATATTGTGTATGTGGTTTGTGTGAATGTGTGTTCTGACCATGTTCCTGATCTAACCGCCTTTCAGCAGAGCCCATCATTGCCAGCACTTTCTTCCAGTCTTAGATTGCGCCAGGCTGCTCGGAGAGCTGGTGTGGCAGATAGAGTTACACTTGAGCCATTGCGATCAAAGTCATTTATCTTAACACATCAGTTCTTATGAAGTAAAGTTTGCTAGGTTTGGATAGAAGAGCTAGGTCCTTTTGGTCCTTTTATTGAGAAATTGGATCAAATTCATACACATAGTCCTATCCAGGTTAATTCGGATTATATTTCCCAGAAGAGGCCAGATTTTTTAGTATACGTGATGATCAAGACTAAAGATGTAACTAGAAACAATACAATTATAGCTTCACAAAATGTTGAATTCTAGGTAGAATAAAGAAACATTTCGATTTTTTGGTGGTCTATCCCCATCAGCTTCAGTAATGGCAGATGGGACTGTTTGGGGTAGTTCAGAGGAACTTCCCCGGCTGGATAAACAGATTCCCACAACTTCTTTTCCCATGAGAATGTCTGAGGTGGTGATGTTGGGGACGTGTGGTAATGTGTGGCAAGTAAGGTTTTTAAATTAGCTACTGCTCTGCCTTGGTTTTGCTTTGTGTCCCATCAGTTCCTCTGCTAGCCTGTACTGTGTTTTTACATGGCCCAGCTCAGAGAAGCTCCAACACAACAACCACCATCATATCCAGCATGTTCTTACCTGTATCAATCCTTCTTTTCCTGTCAATCAGATATGCACATCCCTCATTCTGTTCATTCTTCTTCTTTTCATGCTATTTGCTCACATTTCTGCTTTTCAGTTGTATGTGTAATATGAATGTTAAGGGAACATCTTATTCTGGTCAGATTATCACAGCAGATTGGACAGTGTGTTTCACTAATCAAAAGCAAATAGACAAAATCAAGGATCAAGGAAATTCGTAGTATGAACTCCAAACCTACTTAAAGGAAAACTCCATCCTGAACAACATGCATACTAATCTCCAAAATTGATTTTGTAATGAAATTCTAAATATACATTTTTTCCCCTAGTAGAAGCTACTTTCATGGACATGTTGGTCTGTTTTCCCATTGCTTAACAGTCTTCTGCATTGCCAGCTATGCTGTTTGACTAACTCCTGATAGTGGTTCAGTAGGATTTAGTCTGTCTTCATCTCTACATAAAGACAGTGATGCAGCAGTGCTTTAGCCCATTTAGTCTGTCCAGCTTTCTTGTTTCCTCATTTGTCCCTTCTGCTTAAACAGGTCAGGTATCAAAACTTCAACTTTCATGCCATCAATGACATTGTGCATGCCATCTTGTAGCTCTAATTAATGACATTGCTGGAAAATGGTGAGTGAAAAAAGAAGGTCTTTAGGACTTAACAATGGTCAGAAACCTGATCATTATCCCTTATGTTAAATCATCAATGTGACTGTGCTAGCAGTGCCCCTAGAATGAGACAGAACTTCTGACATCTCAGAGGAATAATGAAAAACCAGCATCAGAATCTCTAGGCACATCACACATATTTCAATATAAACAAATATAAAGTGTTTCAGGGTGGAGATTTCTTTTAATATAGGAATCAGGTTTATGGCTCTTGAGTCATTGGAGTTAGGTGTGGATTACATTAGAATGTCATTTGCTTCTTTTTATGTTCCTTTTTGCTTCAGTTTCCTGTCTTCATTTGGCCACAGCCACACATCTCATTGACCTTGCCTTGCAGAGTGAGAGCCTTGGCACATGAGGAGCATTGGTGCCAGCTCGCTTGGCCCTCCATACACGGGCCTTCCATTGGCTCAAGCTAAAGGTGACATTTACCTGCAAAGACTGACCCTTTAGATGAAGGTGAAAGCTTTATGGACTATTCCTCGGCCCCTGAGGGAACTTGAGGATTGGCTTTAAAAGGTTGTGTAGAGATTTTATTGTTTCTCTTGATGGGAAAGGTTTTCTGAGACTTTATGCAACTCACACTGGTTTTCCCCATACGTAATTCATATGATACAGGTCATGAATTTAATAAGCACCTGATGATAATTATAGACCGGAAAGTGTACAAAGCATGAATGAGTCTTGTTGAACCACTGTGCCGATCAGATCATCAGCCTTAAACTGGATTTACAGTTTAGACATCCT
This sequence comes from Chrysichthys thysi, assembly GCA_030068315.1. Taxonomy (NCBI): domain Eukaryota; kingdom Metazoa; phylum Chordata; class Actinopteri; order Siluriformes; family Claroteidae; genus Chrysichthys; species Chrysichthys thysi. The sequence goes on from JAQLOM010000015.1 coordinate 5,030,494, forward strand.
AAAACTAACCCAGTCCCAGAGCTACAGACAATATACTGTATAATATAACACCTACAGCATAGCAAGCGATAAAGACTGATATGGGCGTGTTAGGAGCTAACTCTAATAATCTTGCCAGGAATATTCAGTGGTAGATTCAGGATAAAGCTTTCACCTTTGTTAGAAACCCCTCTGTAAACTGGTCAGCCTGAGTGTTGTGTACTTTTTGCTGTGTTTTTACCTTGTCTCTGTCAGTGGTTTATTGAAGGTGCTCAGAAATGGTCGTATTCCTTTACACAGAAACCCAAGCCCCGTTTATACGGGTGGTGCCTATCCATGCACATTGGTGTTTCTCCACTAATCTTAAGCATTTTTACACTTTATTTGAAAATACCCATCATATTTTCACTTAGATGGCCAATGTGAAATAATTACATATACTAGCACAACAACATTGACTGTGTGTGTGTGTATGTGTGTGTATGTATGTGTGTGTGTGTGCGCACTTCATTTTGGATGGCACATCAAAACTCACAGGGCTTTGGTTTCTGGAGTATGATCTTGTCCTTTCAGTGTCGTCTAGTCAGGTGATCTCCCCTAATCTGCCCCTTCCCCTGTTATATTGTATCTCTGTGGTATTTTGAGTAAACTCTATGTGAGATCGATGTGACTGCAAACCTGACATACGTGTTAAACATGTACATGTTTACCTGTATTCTTTCTCTTAGGTGCCATTAGTATGTCTGTCTTAAATTGTTTGGGATTTTATGCCACAGCCGAGAGCGACAAGGAGACACAATGTTAGAAGGGCAAGGGTAAGGTTCTTGTAATCTGTTGGGGTTTTCATATTTTTTTATTGTCGTTTTTTTGTGCCGAATCCCCCATCCCAAGGCCCCCTTTAATCAACGTGGTGTCTCTGCCTTTCCTCTTCTTTTATTTAAGTCTTATGTCTCTTTGTCACATTCTTTCTTCAATCATCAGTTTCTCCACAGGTAAAAAAAGAAGCGCTCAAGATTCACTGACGTCCTAAAACTAACCGAGACCAAAATCCATTGGTGTGACTGCTACCTCTAAAGCTCTACACACTTATAACCCTAAACATGACACTCTTTCTCTCTCTCTCTCTCTCTCTCTCTCTCTCTCTCTCTCTCTCTCTCTCTCTCTCTTTCTCAAGGATATATACATGTATAAAGACATTATTATATATGTATATACCCATCCAAGTGCGTCTATATATGTGTGTAAAGCAACATTCAAGCAGCTCTAGGACCATCTCGTCCATAGACAGCTTTGCCCATCTAACAGTCTGGATCCTTTTTTGCTTCTCTGTTTCTGTGTAGGTGTCTATAGTCAGCCTTATAGCTAATGCGCTGGGCTACTCCGATCTAGGGCCCATTAAATCACTCAGGACACTCAGGGCCCTGAGACCTCTCAGAGCATTGTCCCGTTTTGAAGGGATGAGGGTAAGAAAAGCTATAGAGCTGATCCTGCATGCCCATTCAACAGTTACAGCATGCTAGAGCTGAGAAAAAAAAAAAAAAAGAAAACAGTAAAAGAAAACAGCAACAACAACGCCAAAGTCATACCAGGGGGATCATTTAATTTAAAAAAAAAAAAAAAAAAAACAGAAAAGGAAAGAAAAGAAAGTACCCAATGAAAATTAATCACTCTTTTTATACATAATGTGATTTCTTGCATTCTTTACCAGATTTGTCAATGTTTGAGTTATGATGCAGCTGGGATAATCTTTAGAACACAAGAATTCCCTGATTTCCGTGGAATCTGCTTGTGTTCAGTTGATCCGTAGTTAATTCTCCAAATAAGGAATAAAACATAACAGAGTGTGCTGTTATAGGGATGTAATCAGTGACACTGTGGTGTGATGTACACGAAGCAGAAGTACTGTTGCCACCCAGATGTTCTGATTTTCCTATAACAACATTCCAAAGTGTTTTATTCCTCTTATACCACAGCAGCTTGCTATCGTTAACAAATTCTGATTTAATAAGAGTTACGCATCTCAATTTTTATCCATTTACAATCACGTTTTATGTTGCAGAACGTCTGCAAAACAAGTTCATTTCTTTTGACATTTGCTTTATAGCAGCTATAAATAGCCATTCCCACTCTTTACCAGCCTCTGTTTTCACTCTCATTTGACGTTATTACTTAGAAACGTCTGTTATAAAGTGCTGACACTTTTGGACACTCCTTCACAAATGCTGACTATATCCCCTTATAGAAAACCTCACTAGATCAACAATTGCACATGTTTTTTTTTTTAGTAGTTTATGTGACAAATTAGTTTATATGTAACTTGTTACAACTGGAACGATAAGATAAGATAACGACCGCATTAATGCAAACCTGCCTGGCTTTGATAGAAAATTCAGCAACACCTTAAAAAAAATCAGCATTAACGCAATCAGACTCGAGAATCCAGCAATGCTGTGGCGTAAGACCTAACTGATAATCAAGATTTTATAACATTCTAATAAAACAAAGGCTTCTCAAAGCTGCGTCATTGCAAATTCTAATAAGTTGAAGGTTTTGAAAAAAACAATTGGCTTTTTTGATTTTGGAAAAAAAAAAGCAATGCAAAAGTTATTTATTGTAACATTAAATCAACCAATTCTCAATCAATTGTCTGCTCCTTTGGCCTGATTTTCTCAACCTATGCTTTTAATGGACAGCCCCCGTTCCTCCATCATTCCCCTTCTCCCACTGACCCCTTCTGCATCTATCAGAGAACAACCAGCAGCACAGATCCACAGGATCACTGAACTCTCACCTCTGCCTGCCCCATACAATACCGCCCAGAGCCACTTCAGAGCGAAAGACTCCTTTACACGATGGAGTAGTCACTCCTGTCGCACCATAGCGCACATCCAAATGCAAGGAACTAGCGTGGCTCTCAATTACCTCCTGCAGATAGTCTCTAGTAAGAGTAGGTGTAAAGCTGAGCCTTCTCAGCAGTCATCCCTGCTTTGGTGGTTGTGAACGGTGGTGCCTGGTTGTTGTCGCTTTCAGTCCCTCCTCTCTTACCCCTGGACTGGTTGCCTTGAGCTTCTGTTGCCTTTCTAACCTCTCACCTCCTTCCTGGGCCCCAACCCCCCCAACCCCCTAGCCCCTGCCCACTCCTTCCCTTCCTTCCTTCCTTCCTTCCTTCCTTCCTTCCTTCCTTCCTTCCTTCCTTCCTTCCTTCCTTCCTCCCTCCCACCCTCCTTCCCTCCCTCTCTCTCTCCCTTGTCCTGTCCTGTCCATCTCACCCTGTCCAACCTGCTGGAGTCGTGCCTCACCTCTCTTTCGCTTGTCCAGGATCTGCTCATGGGACTGAAAATAAGAGAGCCTCACACACACAGCAGTGTGGGTGTGAGAGGAGGATATTTGCTAAGCTTCTGTGGACTGTGGGAATAGAAAAGAAAGTCCTCTGAAGCCTTGGGCTCAGAGGTACTCAGACATGGTTGTTTTGGTCATTGGAAGTTAACTGAAAAGTTTGTACCCCTGTGTAGGGTGGAAAATGGGCAGTATGACATGTCTCAAGATGAGTTCTCATTATAAATTTGAGAGTGTTCGAACAATATTTACGGAATCAACTACCTCTTTGAGTCAAAACAGAAGCTTAGGAAATTGACCAGGCAGCCTGCTGGCAGTAAGTGGTTTTATTCACAGCATGGCACTCTTAGGACATGGCACGATGATTCCTGTTAGAAATGCTGAAACTGGGAGAATGGACCCACTAGAGCAGAGAGATGCATATAAATCACAGCCAATTATCACGATCACTCTGGCTAAAAATACATCCATTTCACTCTGGGCAAAACTTGTGTCCTCTCTACAGAATGATCAAATGACCCAAAAATGACAGACCAGATTTGATGCATGGATTTCACAGGCCTCTGATGCTTGTTATACTTTTATCTATTAAAGAGCAATCTTTCCAAAATTTTTTTTTGCAATGTTTTTTATTTTTATTTAATTTTTGGTTTCTTTGGTTTGTTTGGTTCATTACCTTCATGTATTATAATCTAATATATGAGTACTGGCCTACTAAGCGTGTCATTTTTGGGTGGCATATGGAATGTCATGTGTCTAAAACGTTGTAAAACTGCGTTGTCCCTGTGATAATCCAGTTTTGATTGGGTCGAAATAGCTAAGTTTGATTATGCAGTTATAGAAAGAAAGATAAGCAATGAACCTCATATCTATACATCTATATTAGTCTTTGTTCATTAAATGAAATGTCATTTTGTTTAAACTGAACAAAAAAAAAAAAGTTTGAGTTAAAAATGAATAAATGACTTGATAAGGGGACAGCAGCGCAGAGAGGTGAGAAATTAGTTTCAAAAGTATTTACTTTGAAGCGTCACATAAAAATAAATCCATAAATAAATAAACATTTAGGAAGGAATTTGGAAAGCTTGATCGGGCTTGTGGTTAACCTCAAGACTAGCCCAGACTACGCCCAGATCATTAATGTCCATCGACTCCGACAGGATCTACGTTCGCGCTCATGATTAAACACGTATGTAAATCTCTCTGTGCTGGTGCCTCTCCTGATTCATTTATTTATTGATTTTAACAGCGTTTGAGTTTGCACAATGATGCCATGTAACACGCATGTCCAGTTCAATTGCCAATGCCCATTATGCACTTTTGAAAGCCATTTTCCCTCGCTTTGATATCCGTGTTGAATGTCATGAAAATTGCAATGGCTACGTGACATTTAATTGTGTGCTAAATTCAAAGCCAACATCGATTCTCCTGACAAATAGCCGAATTAAACCAAAGTTGAATTTTGAATTTTTTTAAACTAATACATAGAATTAGTTTCTTTAGTGATCGTGTATCATCTGATGATGTATAAGTGTTAAGTGTGCAACAGTGCCGTATAAGGGCTGAAGAAGTGTTAGAATGAATTGGTCAAGGGAAAGGTCACGAGAAGCATTTTTTCCCCTCAAATTGATGAAATTGTCAGTCCTTGTAACAGCAAATACAGTAGATAAACTGTACCTCATATTTGCTAGGAGAATCTCTCCATTCCACAGTATTAAGTTAGTGTGTAAGGAGGGAATATGGCTCCACTGTGGAATCCGTGAAAAACATGCATGCTCAGCTGCCTGCCCCAGAGCTGAGGCTCAGCCAGCCTAACACGGCGTGCGAGCGTCCACAGCACGCTCTGCTCCTCGCTGATCACTGGTGTATGGGATCCTGAAAAGGGCTGAGGGTGGAAGGGGATTGGGGAAAGCCCAGGGGAAGTGGGGGTTTGATATGATCAGTGTAGTTCTGTTCTTGCTTGCTTGGGGGTGGAGGAACAGGTTATGTTACGGTTTGTTGGGTTTGCGCTGCCTATCTGTATGGCAGGTATTTCTAATGCTAATAGCCCTGATTCTAAAGTTTGCATGTAGTGTCACAGCTTTCTTTTTCCCTAAGAACTAAATTTCTGGAGGCTCAAAAACCCTTTCATGCATAAATTATTTTAAACCATATCCAGATTCTTTAGATTTTTTTTTTATTGATTTAAACTGCATGTCTCATGATTTTTACTTTTTCTAAATAGCACTTGTATTAAAAAAAATGGATATGAACAACAACTGATGACATTCTGGTCTAAAATATTTATTATGTTATAGACAGTATTATTCGTCTTTATTCGTCTTCTTCCACTTAATCCTGGTCAGGGTCGCGGGGGGAAGCTGGCGCCAATCCCAGCTGACATCGGGTGAGAGGCAGGATACACCCT
>JAQLOM010000015.1:5036315-5047192 GCA_030068315.1 Chrysichthys thysi
AAGGCACCCGCGCCGAACCCGGGGCTCGAACCCAGGACCTTCTCGCTGTGAGGCGACAGTGCTAACCACTCAGCCACTGTGCCGCCTAGACAGTATTATGATGTACAATATTTGTCTAATGTTTAAAAAAACCCACTCTTAACATTTTCAAAATTTACACTATTTAGGACTGCATGATGCAGCTGATTTTAGATACAAGATTAGATATAAAACCAATCAGAAAACGAAGTTTCGAGCTTCTAAATACATTTTTATTTTCCATGTTGTCCTGAAATAAGAATGACTATAATTATTGCATATTTTAAACGGATCAAAAAAAATATCTATTTTTATAAAAGCTAAGATTTCATTAGTTCAACGTTAGTTTATCAATTTAATATTTAATTTAATAATTTTTCTATATAAGTTGTGTTTGAAATTTAGAAATATAAATTTATAGAAATGCATAAGATAGTATTCGTATAGAAATACAATACAGTATAGAACACATGCTGCACTGACAGTGACAAGTCCTGAGAACGGCAAAATTCAGTATTATTACACTAATGGTCTTGAGGGATTAGATAATCCTCAAAGGCTTATTTTCGATTCCCAGTGAGACCATTGTTATCCTTGGCTGCGAGTCAAAGAAAGCAAAATTAGCCATGCTTTATGTGTGGGAGGGGTAGCGTTACTCTTTCTCCTGTCAGTCATAGCGACACTAGTCAACTGTAGGCATCTGTAAGCTCCTTGATGAGGAAAAGGGCAGCTAGCACTTTCCTCCTAGTGTGTTTCACTGCCCTGTGATGCAGCAAGAGCAGTGGTTTGAAAAGGTGCGGGTTGCTGGCTTCATGTGTCTTGGAGGAATCACGTCTTAGCCTTCACCCTCCCTCTTAGTTAGCTGTTATATAACAGGGGAACGCTGTCTGGTGGGAGGGAAATACCCGGTAACAGGAAACCTGCCTTAAACTGATGTAGATGTTATGCATGAAAGGATTACAAAAGAATCTTATATGGCCTTTTTATTTGAGTAAACTCCAAGCCCAGAATTTATTCTAATATACCTTAAAAAAAAAAATAATAAAATAAAAAATATATATATATAATAAGCCATACAAATATGACGCGACATTATGTATGTTTGTACAAAGCTGGTAGTAATTGTGATGCATATACATGTTTCTGGGTCCTCACGCAGCTCTGCATTGTCTCTTCCACTCTTGCTCTAGGTTGTAGTCAACGCCTTGGTGGGTGCCATCCCTTCCATTATGAATGTGTTGCTGGTTTGCCTCATCTTTTGGCTGATTTTCAGTATCATGGGCGTCAACCTGTTTGCGGGGAAGTATTACTACTGCTTCAACGAAACAGCTGAGGAAAACTTCCATCCAGATGTCGTGAATAACAAGACACAGTGCTTTGATCTCATCAACGATAACAGAACTGAAGTGCGCTGGAAGAATGTCAAGATCAATTTTGACAATGTGGGTGCCGGGTATCTGGCTCTGCTCCAAGTGGTGAGCTTCTTTGTTCATGATACTCATGCTAGCAATCAATATTTCCTGTATGTTCCTTTTATGTCGTTCTGTTTGTGGTCATGTGACAGGGTTTGGCTGAAGGTAGGACTGTAAGAATGTGTCTCTTCCTGCATGGATAATTCAATTTCAGTATTGTTCAGTGTGCTAGGACATTCATTCATCTGCAGTAAGTGCGTTATCCTGGCCAGGGTCTTACAGGATCCAGAGGCTATTTTCAGGAACTCTGGGCATAAAGTGGGGATACACCCTGGCTAGGACACTGATCCATTTCAGGGAACCTGCGCACACACACATTCTCATTAGGGGCAATTTAACAGGACTAATCTACCTGCTGGTCTGTTTTTGGGTGGTGGAAGGAAAACAGAGAATCCAGAGGAAGTCCATGCGTACGTAGGAAAAACATAGACATAGGGAAACCAAGACAAAACCAAGAATCCTGCAGCTCCAAGGGGGCGGTATTACGACATGTTTAATGCATTTTGTATATATTTTCTTTTTATCATAGGCTACTTTCAAAGGTTGGATGGACATTATGTATGCAGCTGTTGATTCGCGCAAGGTATGAATAGGAATATCGGTATCTGTCTTTGATGACCCTTGTAGAATTCAAAACCAACACTTTCACTTGTTGAATGTTCTCAGGTGGAAGACCAGCCCTTGTATGAGGACAACATCTATATGTACCTTTACTTTGTCATCTTTATTATTTTTGGGTCCTTTTTCACTCTCAACTTATTCATCGGTGTCATCATCGACAATTTCAACCAGCAAAAGAAAAAGATAAGGCTCCTCTCTTTCTTCATTTTGAAATGACTAGAACGTTTGCCGTTTTGTAGCAGGTACATTCTCTCAAACATTGTGTTGATTGTAACCAAAGATTGTTTGTTTCTATACTTTGGAGGTCAGGATATTTTCATGACAGAAGAACAGAAAAAATACTACAATGCAATGAAGAAACTGGGCTCAAAGAAACCACAGAAACCCATACCTAGACCTCAGGTAGCATACACCCATACACAGCTGCACACATAACAGTAAAGGTATGTCTTGGAACAAGTCTCTAATCTCGTTAAATATCCGTCCTTTAGAACAAGATCCAGGGGATGGTGTTTGACTTTGTGACGCAGCAGGTCTTTGACATCACTATCATGATCCTCATCTGTCTGAACATGGTGACCATGATGGTGGAAACAGATGATCAGTCAAAGGAGACAGAAGATATACTGTACTGGGTGAACTTCATCTTCATTGTGGCCTTCACTTCTGAGTTCGTCCTCAAGCTCTTTGCCCTGCGTCATTATTACTTTACCAATGGTTGGAATATCTTTGACTGTGTTGTGGTCATTCTTTCTATAGTTGGTAAGTCCTTGTCCATGTTGTCAGATCTGCATATGACTAAGTATGATTCTATTGCCTCTGCTCATATTTGCCTTTCCTATTTGTGTCCTACAATAGGAATGTTCCTGGCAGACATAATTGAGAAGTACTTTGTGTCACCAACGCTGTTCAGGGTTATCCGCTTGGCTCGGATTGGCCGTATCCTGCGTCTCATCAAAGGTGCCAAAGGCATCCGAACTTTACTGTTTGCCTTGATGATGTCACTGCCAGCTCTGTTCAACATCGGCTTGCTGCTCTTCCTGGTCATGTTCATCTTCTCTATCTTCGGGATGTCTAACTTTGCCTATGTCAAACGGGAATCAGGAATCGATGATATGTACAATTTTGAGACCTTTGGAAATAGCATGATCATCCTGTTTATGATCACCACCTCAGCAGGGTGGGACGGCCTCTTGGCTCCCATCCTCAACTACCCTCCAGACTGTGATCCCGATAAGGAGAATCCGGGTACCTCGGTAAAGGGCAACTGTGGCAATCCTTCCGTGGGCATTTTCTTCTTTGTTATGTACATCATTGTGTCTTTCCTGATCGTGGTAAATATGTATATCGCCATCATCCTGGAAAACTTTAGTGTGGCGACAGAAGAGAGTGCTGACCCACTGTGCGAAGATGACTTTGAGTCCTTCTATGAGATCTGGGAGAAGTTTGATCCTACAGCTTCGCAGTTTATCACGTTTGCAAAGCTCAGTGACTTTGCTGACACTCTTGAGCACCCACTACGGGTGCCTAAGCCCAATACGATAGAACTCATTGCCATGGACCTGCCCATGGTGAGTGGAGACCGAATTCACTGCCTGGACATCCTGTTTGCCTTTACAAAGCGTGTCCTTGGTGACAGTGGTGACCTGGACATGATGCGGCAGCAGATGGAGGAGCGCTTCATTGCGGCCAACCCCTCCAAGGTATCTTTCGAGCCCATCACCACCACGTTGCGCCGCAAGCAGGAGCACATGTCTGCTTCTGTCATCCAGCGCGCTTACCGCGCCCACCTTGTACGCCGAGGCTTCATCTGCAAGCAACTTCTAAGCAGCTGCAAACTGGAGAATGGAGGGGCCAACCAGGAGAAGAAGGAAGACACGCCCTCCACTGCCTCACTGCCCTCTTATGACAGCGTGACCAAACCCGAGAAAGAAAAACTAGATGAAAGCGAGAGCAAAGGCAAGAACGGCAAAAACCAAAAAGACATCAAGGAATCAAAGTGTTAGAACTATGCCAGTGGTCATAGCCAAAACAAGACACAATTGTGATGAGACTCTATCAACGCTAAGAAATGTAAAGCAAAATCATTTTCAATGAAACCCAGAAAAACGGAAAAAAAAAAGTTGTTTACAGACATTACAGATGCGCCAATGCACAGAAAGCAGCTTGGTTTCTTACCACTTTGATTACGACCAAATCAAACCCCCCTGATGAGTGTACTGTGCAGCATCTGTACTCAGCGACCAAGATATTTTACTGCTCGATAACGCAACTAAAAACACGATGAAAGGCCCATGGCAGATATCTACGTTAGGGACCACCACTACTTACACCACCCACATGTGGAGTTTAGCATTCCTCTGCTACAGATTTGCCCCTTCTGAACACTGCCGAAATCCAGCAGAAAACACCCCCCTCGGTACAGGAAAGTGTCTGGAACATTGTCCTTTGACCAGAAAGGAACACATCACGGTAGAGGGGAAACTGAAGAAAGTGATAAACCAGAAAATTATGCAAGGGTTATGTGAAATGAATATATGTGCATCTTATTTGAGAAACAAAAATGAAGGTAAAAAGAAACATTTGGCCCATGTCGCTAGTCTTTTCATCATCTCTTTGTTATACTTACATTAAAAAAAAAAAAAAAAAGAAGACATTTTATACATAGACTTCCACACTGCAAACTGGGTAGGGCTCATTAATCAGGGTTTTGACTTGGGCTGTAAGGGACTTGCTCTGACTGTGTTCCAGATAAATAAGTAACTAATTGTGCTCGTTCAGTGCATAGAAATGACTTGCATGGTGGCATGTTTTGATCAGAAATCATGCATGAATAATCATAGTCCACTTGACACTTCTACTCTGACCACAGACGTGGCGTGACCATGCGTCCGAGGCTGTCCACAGGTAAATATTCCAATAGAAATGACTGGAAAGGGAAAATTGGTAATACTCAAAAATTGTTCTGAATTATTCTGGTTGTACTTACCCCACCATAAGCATTGCTTTGTAAGTAACCAACTTTCCGATCATGCAAAACCCATATCGTTAGAGTCAGTGGATTGTCAAAAGCAGGTTTTTTCTTTTTTCTTTTTAAATCTTATATACATTGTGGCACACTTGAAGCATTTGTAGGCCCACTTACAGACTTTCAGTACCCCAGTACCTTTAGGAACTTTTTGTTAGGTTTCTATTCAAGTCAAAGTCTTGGGCAAATAAACCTTGGTTTATTTTCATTTTGCACCAGCAATATGATTTAGCCCTTAATTTTCAGTCATGTAACATGCAATCAAGGGTCTGTGAAGGTTGCAGCAAGCCACCATGCCATCTGTAATCTCTTACAATACTCTGTCAGTCGGGACCAGACCTCTATTTGAGGTGACCTCTTTTTTTTTTTTTTTAATGTTGTCTCAGTCTATTTGTTTTTAAAGGTAATGCATAATCATGGTGACCATTTCAGGTGTTGTGTGTTTCGCTAGATGTATGTTTTATCTCAGAGACATTAGGGAGATTATGAATGCATCTACTGGGTGGCTTTCTGACTGTTGAATAATAGAGTAAATATTGACAATATCTAACGTGTACTATGGGACATATGCAGAGTGGATAATGAGTCTCTGCTCTGAGAATGAAGGGATAAAAGGAATGATCCAGGCCGTGGTGAGGGAAGCTTGTGTCGGTGAATATTATGCAATTATGGAAAGTTCATCTGTTATTTTTTTAAATACTGTACGGGAAAACTGTCTGTACGGCAACGTGAAAACTCCGTCTGCAACCTCTTGAGCAAACTGCCATCCACTTTTGCTCGGAATGTGAAATATTTTTAAAGCTTGTTAACGAACAAAATGTCATTCCTCCAGTTGTCTATTCTTTGTTTTTACTCATTATGCCGTAGGCTATTCGAATGTCTTACTGTACGAATGACAGGGACCCAGAGAAGAAGTTTTATAAATAGCACCAACAAAAATCAGTCACCCGCCTTTTTCACAGAAACGAAAAGGTGAAGTGACAATGTTTTTAAATTGTTCTAACTCGCTCTTACCTGCCAAGCTCTTCTCTGCCCTTGTACCCCGTACACGTAGAAGGTGAAACGTGATGATGAGCCCGAGTCTCTGAAGGCGCTAGAATCCACAACATCAGAGCTTGAGTGTGTGTGTGTGTGTATGTGTATTTAGTGTTTACAGCCCAGCTCCCTCTCCCTCTCAGACCCGTTTGTGTTGGTCTGTCAACTGCCTGAGATCTCCTGAGTGGGAACTGTGGACTCCAATCCAAATCGGTGCCCAGTCAAAAGCATAGGCGACCATGCAGTTTCTCCTGACACTCCTCGAATGCGATTGTACCGTGTTGTAAATCACACGTGTTAATCTTTGGTTCTGTGGGAGCTATGATGTCCATGGCACAATTGCTGAAAAGTAAAGACTACACTTAACACTTGAGAGAGAGAGAGACGACAAATATTGTAATATATGCTTTTCTTTTAACTGGCATGCTTTGTTGTGGTTTTTGTAAATACAGAATTTTACAGATTAAACGACTATTATTAATCGGTTAAAGAACTATAACAATAACGATAATACATGAATGGCTTCCAGCTAATGCCCTTGTCAAATTTGTTCCTTTTATTTATTTATTTATTTGTTTGTTTGTTTGTTTGTTTATTTATTTATTTATTTAATCGATCACTTCAAATTGTCGAGGGAATAACTGAATGATCTCTTGTACCAAGGATGCTATATTAGACAAACTATATAAATATCTATGAATATACGTAATATATGTATATGTATGAGAGCATATATAAAAGAGCACTGTCAGATTTTTGTTTATATATGCAACATGTCCAGTGGATGTCAGTTTTTTTTTTTGTTTTGTTTTTTTTTCGTGTGTTTGGGGAACAAATTCACACACAGTTTTTATCGGAGCTTCTTGGGACTTAATGCTGTACAATGATTATGATTACACTACCAGCACACCTTTGTGAATCCCGAGTCCTGTCTGACAGCCACACACAGTGCGCGTACGTTCCGTCCGACCTTCAGCCGATGTTCACCCATAGAGTCAGAAGAACTCAACAGTCACTGAGATGCTGATGTCCCTTGTTTCTTTTTGGGCCGTAACCCTTGGATCAGAACGCTGCCTGTGATATTCTTTCAAATCATTTGTTTGTTCTTCTTCGGTTCCTGTACTTTGTTTCGTGTTTACTTCACGAATTATGTGTGCCTTTTTCCATATTTCTGCAATTTCCAAAACGCATTTTTTTTTCTTCAGAAGATGGTGCCCTACCAAACGATCTGCAGAGGGGAAAGAGATGGGAAACGAAAATGGAGCACAATGCAAATCAGGGACTTTAGTGTGTACAAGGTGTAGGAATACCTACACAAAACAAGGGGGAAACAACCCTCTAGCTTTGATGTTACAGTGCTATTTCTGTGCTTTGTGTATCATCCACTTGTGAGAAAATAAATATTGCTTGCCTTTTGACCGCCTCCTCCCGACCCCACCCATCTGAACTCACTTTTGTATCAGTATTCAGTTACTGGACAGTTTCATTCTGAGCATGATAGAAATGCTTTTCCATTTTGCTGAAAAATAAGTGCTTTTCAAACTGTTGTTATTGTTTGACACAGTGTTGTAGGAGGACATGTTATGGTGTGTGTGGCACAACCACTTGGACTCTTAGTACGAACATATAAAATTGTCTTCATTTGAGCACGAACCTTTTTATTAACAATAAAGCAGCCTTCCAGTTATAAAGTGTGTCTTTTATTGAGGAATAAAAAAACAAACAAAAACCAAAAAGGCTGTTGACTGGCTATCTATCAGTGTCCGTTTGACTGCATGTTCTAGCTATATAGCTAATCATTTCTACAGAGGACTATAATTACTGGTCACATTCTGTCACCTGTCCAAAAGCACTGCTATTAAGCAGAACCTAAACATGGCATTAACCCTTTATCAACTGAAGAACCACATTTGGTAACTTCAGTGGACTTCAAAATGGCCTCCCCATGCCTGTCTGAGGTTGTAGAACCAAAAGGGTTTCTTCCGTGCTAAATAAAAGTTCCTTAAACTTTATGTGTGTTTTTTTGAGATGTTTCATACGAGGGAGAATCAAAAAGTAAAGGCATTTTAAAAACAATTACGATGTCCCACAGGGCAGAAGACAAGGCTTGTAATGGAAACATCCGTCTTTTCCTGCAAAGAAGACATTCAAAAGTCAGCCCACCTCCAAGAAAGTCATGTTAACGTTCTTGTGGGGCATGAAGGTTCCTATTCTGGTGCATTTCCATGCACATGGGCAAACAGTGAAAAGTGCAAATGACTGTGAAATCAACTTAAACCTGCAATTCGCAGCAAAAGAAGAACAATGCTGTCCCAAACAGTCTTGCTGGACTATGACAATGCACATCCTCATACAGCAGCAGAGACAGTAGAGACAATTCACTGGCTCGGGTTCCATCATTTTCCACATCCTCCTTACAGCCCGGATCTGGTGCTGAGCGATTATCACATTTTTTGATCCACTGAAGGAGGCGCTGTGAGGTCACAGATTCACCTCTGATAATGAAGTAAAGAAAGCAATGCTCACCTGGCTTCAGGAGCAGCCGAAAAACTTTTTCTCTGTGCGAATCCAGAAGCTAGATGAACGATACGACAAAACTGCCGTCTTGCATGGAGACTATGTAAAAGTGATATGATCAGTTTCTCACAGTTACTTCTATTAAAGCCCTTAAATAAATGTACTTTGACTTTACTTTTTGATTCTCGCTTGTATAATACACAATTGTTGGTAAAAGTAAAAAAAAAAAAAAAAAAACAACCCCAAAAGTTCCCTACACCAGTTATATATGGTTTGCAACATAAAAAAAATAATAAAATAAAATGGTAAGATAAAGTCTTGTAACATCTTCAGATAACATGTTACGGTTAAAATTTTCAAATACGAAGTATTTCTCTCTATTAGTGCTCTATACATGGCCAGCACATTGCCTTCATTTTGGTAGTGTGTGCTTCTACACTCATGTGTGTGTGTTTTTCTGTATAATGGGCCGCTTCCCATGAGCCTGAGAGTGAGAATGGATTTTGACAGTGTCATGAAATTTTTGCTGGACTCTTCACATCGCTCCACTAAGTCATTTTGCAGGCGAATCAATATGCTACCATTAGCTGGGTGGTGAAGTAGCCACCTCCCCACTGTAACTGCCTCACCTCACGAGCCTCGTTGGGGATTTGATCTAGACTCCTCGTTCTCTCAGTGATTGATTCGCACATCTCCAGCATAGTGTTGTGGGGAAAGTCTCCCAGGAAGCTTATCTTGGGAAAGGCAAGAAAATACATCTACGCAGTCCAGCAATGGAGCTACTCTTGGCCTCTCCCTCACCACATCTCTGTTGAGAAGTCACATGCTGTCCTCTCATGTTTACTCTCCAGCTCTGCTTTTCCTTGATAAAAAACCCCCCCAAACATCTCAGCCCTTATACTGCTGATTTCCCTGCAATTATTTTTATTAAAATCCAAAATCATGCAAATTATACTTTGGTGTAGATGTCTTCGTCCAGCCTCTTCTTCTGTGTGCTTGGTGCGTGCACTTGTGGTAAAAGAGAGAGAGTGAGGAAAACGGCGGGAGGGAGGGAGGCAGGGTGCGGCGAAGCACTGCAGTGCAGATAAACGAATGCGCCATTAGTGGCTGAGTCAGCAGCCTACTCCCAGCTTGGCCCCCCGCCTGCACCAACCTGCGCCTCAATGCACTTTACACGCATGCACAACACACACACACACAAACCAGCAATATGTTTCGGGCACTAAAATGGGAGGGTGGGTGTGGGTGTGGGTGACAACACAGGCTCTGCTGTAAATAATGGTTTTGTGCTAACAAGGAGCCTAATTTGAGAACACACTTACACACACGCTTGTGCAGGCTTTCTCTTGTAAAACATTTAAGCACAGTGTATTCTTGAGGTTTTACAATATCCCTCATGAAGATCACTCACGTTCCTCAGTGTCTTATCGATCTCACTCACAGTGAGCGTGTTTAAAAGACACAGCCAGCTTGGTAAATTATTAAGCCACGTCTTGCATTGCTAATTGGTGTGGTGCTTTGAAGCTCCATCCTGGAGAGGATGGGAATGAATCACTGTATAATATGCAATGATGATAAAATCCCCTTTTACTCCACCTATCATGCTTTTCTCTTGTAAGGCTGGTCTGACCCTGCTGTAAGCTCCACCTAGTGTTTGTACAGGCTGTGTGTGCTGAGGATTATGGGTAACGGATACACTGCTTGTCAATATGTATATGTACCTGTAAGGATTGATCAAAACTGATGGTTGCCATGTCTAGGTTAAATCACATCTATTGTAGTTCTCAAGTTAGGAAAAAAGGATGATGGAGCATTTGGGGTTAGAAAAATAATCACTGATGGCATGGTGCGATGTGGCCTGACTTGAAGCAGAGTCACAGTTTCAGTCCTGATGTTGAATATTTTCCAATAACAGAACACTCTGAAGTATTTTATTCCTCGTATGCCGCATTATGTTTAATATTATGGAACGTCAGCAAACATCAGTGGAGTTCCTGGAATGACGTATGTTCCAAAAGCAATACACACTCGTTCTCACACCAGCTCCTCCTTTGTCCTCTCTCTCTTAGGGTTTAAAAGATACTCACTATTATTGCTTCATTTCTTTAAGGCATTCACACACACACACACACACACACACACACACACACACACACACACACACACACACACACACACACACACAC
>JAQLOM010000015.1:5056821-5069900 GCA_030068315.1 Chrysichthys thysi
ACACACACACACACACACACACACACACACACACACACACACACACACACACACACACACACACACACACATTAACTCAGCACATCTATTGTCTGCAGCACGTCCCCAATGGATCGGCGGCTCTTTGATTGACAGCTCGACAGGCTGCTTTTGGAGTGCTACCACATGGTGAGTGTGTGAGGAAGGAGTGTAGCGCATGGCTGGTTCTGATCCAGCACTTTACTCCAATTCCACACAAACACACACACACACATACACTTCTACACTCATAATCATCTAACTCTGATCTTATTTTCTCATGCGTTTAAATAAAAAACCCCACCATGTTATGGAATGAGAACGCTGCGAGTCATGCCACGCTCTCGGTGTGCTGGTTGATGTCTTTATTTGGGCAAAGCATGCGCATGTGTAAGAGTGTGAAAGTGCGCTTATTCAAGCTCCATGTGCATGCTTGTGTGTTTGACTGACAGGACCATGGGAGACGTATTGAGTAGTTGGACTAACTTTTGGCACCCTACAATCCTCCCATTTGAGAAGGAGCCCCTGTTCACACACTCCCTCCCTTCTACCACACACAGACTCATAGACACTCGCGTATGGCTCCACACGGATTCTGGGAGCGTGGCGGCAGTGCGCAACGGCTCACACTCAAGGGGTGTGTCCCTCGGAATGCTGGCAGAGACGGGAGGCAGAGAGAGGGCTGCTGGGAAACAATGGGCAAGACATCTGTCATGCGTGGCTGCACTCTCCTCCACTCACAATGGAGCAAGGCGAGTGGCTAGTGGTGCTTTTCTTTTTTCGGGCTTTCCTTTCCGGGGACAGCGCCGTGCAGCACAATGGCCCTTTTGTCCCCTCCCTGCTTTTGCCAACGTTTAACCCTTGAAAACCTGCTCCTTTTTCTGCCTGCCTTTCTTTTTTTGTGCATAAACCCAAGTACAAGAATCTCTCCTTCCAGTGCTGCTTCTGATTACCACATTTGCTACCCGCACGTGTTGAGTATCAGCACAATATCAACGTTAGTCAGCATTTCTCAGACGACTTCCCAAGTAATCCAATCTCTACGATGCTGTCATACCCTTCTCTAGTCATTTCCTCCTGGCTGATATCTGCCAGCGTATTGACCGCTGCACGCACGCACGCATGCATATGAATGGTACACGAGTCACGAGTGTACACTGTCCAGAACGAACACCATCGATTCCTCCGTCCAGTAGCGCTTGTAGGGAGTTGCCTGAAATTACCCACACTGTAGTTCCTGCCCTGTTCTCGTCATGCTGCTGCTACTAGCGCGCATGTAAATTGTACATTGATTTCACAGCCTGCCTGCCTTTCTTAAGGAATTAAGGCGTTGGAGCTGCTCCGACATTGATTCAGAGTCAGATTGCAATTTATTATCGCTGTCAGCAACAAGATTTCTCAAGGAGACAACTTCTGGAAGAGGGATTTATTTATTTATTTATTTATTTATGGTGCTGCGGACCCTAACAGCTGTACAGCTCAGGCATGAAACGGAAAACATACAGTGAAGAAAAAGGAAAACAGAATGCAGAATAATTTACTCCTTTGTAATCCACGCTTCCATGTGTGGTCAGGGACCATAATGCACCGGCTGGCAACCCGAACTGCTGCATCCTGGCTGTTAATTGTTCCCAGCTGTTGTTGCTCAGGGAACAAAGACACTTTTGAAAAGGTGATCTGTTGATTGGGGCACCAGTCTGCCTTTCTTTAATGGGACGTGGATCATAGGAAAGGTGGCATCTGCGTAGAGACGCCGCCTGCCCCGTCGTCAGTGCTTTCACGCAGACGCTGTAACAGCGGATGTCCAGCTGTGTGTGTATGTGTACATGCTTGGATGTTATGTTTGTGTTTCAGAAAAGCAGGGAGGGGTCTGATGGACAGACAGTTAGCAGCTTTGTACGCTTCCTTTAAGACTTCCAAAAGATTTCCACTGCACAACATATGATGGTTTCCTGTGTTTGACATTTTGGCACATTATGATGAAGAATGAGAGAAGAACAAGATTACAGATTAGATTTAAAGGGAATTGTAGTAACAGCATTATGTAATGCCCCTACGCACACACACACACCCTGCTCCCGGTGACTCACATACCTATAGATGTGTCTGCGTTGATAAAGGAGTGCATGAGTGAGGACATGCAGCCAGGCACGCCTTCATGCACAAGTACAGGCTCGCACAGATGACACACTCCACACTCTGTTCCTCATCAGCGTAAATATTTAAAAAGAGACTGTCACTAAATCTCCACTGTCTTCTCTTAGTCTGGATGTGCTGACTGAGGGGTGTGAGATGAAACTGAAGGACTTGAGAGCAAGAGACAGGAAGATGGACAATTAAAATGAAAGGAATGCTAACTGTGTAAACACCCCTTTCTGCCCCTTCAGGTCGAAAAAAACGTACCATCTCACGTGTCGCTCTTTCAGAGATCTGAAATGCTCAGTGTGGAAATTACGGTTGGAAAATCTTTACACATAGAGCCAGTCATGCCAGTATAGTGTACGTGTGTATATGTGTGGCCTGGGAAATCCTTTTGTGTGTCACAGTGGATGAATTCTGGTCTAAATGAGTTTCGACGAGAGATGGAGCTGATCCAACGTCGATCAGGCAAAAATGTGGATGTGGATCATACATCAGAGAAAATATATTAGATACTGAATGCCTGGAGAAATGCTGTGGCAAAAACTAGGATAAAGTTTGGAAAGGACATTGATTTTTGTACCTGTTTTGTTCAGATAGATTTTTTTAAATTTATATTTGCAGTTTATATTTTTATTATATTTAAAAAGTACATGATTTGTGCCTGAAAGAGTATAACTGCGAAGTGTTTCAGTTAAAAAGTAAAAAAAATCATTTTACACCTTAGTAGTTTTTAACGAAAACAATAATGGATGGATACCGAAGGTTTCAGTATCGCTCCCAGTATCAGAAAAATAATAAATTATGTGCCATTCAGAGTTTTGACCAAAATAGTTTTTTTTTCTGTGTACAGAATGTTCTCCTGTAACGCATCAGCTTTAAGCTAGCATAAATTTATTTGAAAGTTTTTCAGGGTTTTTTTTTTAGCTTTCTAATATGCACAACTGTGTGTTAAAGGCAGATATAAATCTAGACATGGTTTCGAAGATTATATTTCATATTTTTGCATGTTGAATGCCAAAGAATTAATAGCAGATGCTTTTAGACTGTAAGTGTGTCGGGGAAACTTTAAGTGAAACTGGAATGAAATCTTTGAAGGCCAGTTTCTCACTTTTCACTTTAGAGGATTTGTGATCGAGCAATATATGCAAAATAGAAACACATTTCAGCTCACGAAAGACTGTAACACTTAAAAAGGAGAAAATGTGACAGTATTTCCCAGGCCACCAGACAACCTGTTTAGGGGGGCACAGAAACATTTGGCTGGAAATGAATCAATACGTCACTTTCAGTTTTCAACCGACGAAAAAACCCCCACACTGACCAAAAAAAAATTCCTGTTTTGACACACAACTTTTCCACTACAGGTTTGATGCAGCATGTGAAAGCACAAGGTCCTGATCCATATGCAGACCATGTACAATATTTTTATGGGTTTTTTTTTAGATTTGTTATCAGATCTGCTATTTCTTTTAATTATGTCCTTAAGAAAGGCCTGACATATCATTAATAAAGTGTATTTACATTACCTAGATTGCACTCGACTATTAATTAATCAATGCTGATTATTAAAGTTCTTCAAAACCATAAACGAGACAATAAACAATGGGAGTTTGTCTAATGGGTTTAAAAGTCCAGCAGATGTTTTGCAGTGTTTAATCTCGATTCTCAGTCCCAACTTCCTTCAGTGCTGCTTTCTGTTTAGGCCACAAATTCTCATTTCAGTGCATCAGTAAAAATGATTGACCAGGAACCCAGATTTGATCAGTTCGACATTTAAAGATCTGATTTAAGCATTTCCGCCCACACCATACCATGTCGATGGCAGAACCGCGCAAAAGTCCCAAACATTTAAATAATACGCTTGAGGCAAAATGAAAGAAAGTTCTAAATGAAATTCTGAAAGTACCCGCTGTTTTCGTTCCCTATTTTTGTCCAGCTAATGTAAAAGTTTGCCCGCCCTTACTTTGAAATGATGAACCCATCAAGGAATTGAATGCATGTTACTGTAGGCTGTGTTGTGTAGATTTTCCAGCTTTGGCAAAAAACAAAACAAAACACATGCTCAGATATTGTATGTTATGATATTAATAGTGAAAAAGCTATATTAATCATCGTCGTCATGATCATCATCAGGTTGAGTTTTTAAACAATACCTTTCGAAATAAAATAAACACTTGCTTTTTTACTTTTCCTTGCTGTAAGCTATAAATAATATTTTGTCACTTAGATGACAGAACAAAATGGGAATTTCATTTTGATGCGTCAGGTTATATTAAATAAATATCCAATATGAACAGATAAATCAGTCTTATTAGTGCTTAATGATACTGTGTGTTAGTTATGATCAGAATTTTTGGTGTTTTTACTTACCGATAACAAACTGCAGTAATGGCGTAATGAACAATAGCTAACTGGTGAGCATTAAATAAAATTCCAGGATTGGGGTGTTTAGTAACTTTTTTTAGTACATTTTTAGTAAATTTAGTAACTACATTTAGTAACGCTTGAAAATGAAAATATTTTTTAAAAAATTTACTGTAAAAAAAAAAAAATCTAAGAAAGCCTGCATTTAATCATTAAAAATTCTAATAAATATGTCTCGGAAACATTGTTATTTGGTTTGCACCAAAGGTTTTTTATGACAGACTACATTTTGCTCTTAAATACGTTCCAAGGTAGAGTAAACTAGCATCCATGCTAATGGCATGAAGCTATTAAGGACTTTTTAAATAATTCACTCAAAAAGAGTTTTTAAAAATTAGCCTTGACATTCGATTTATAATTCAGGTGAGATGGAGTACTTTCAAAGTGACCTCATCAGTCAATATCACAATATAATTAAAAAAAAAAAAAGAGAGAGAGGGAACACAACTGTCTTCTTCCCAGGATCTTCAAGAAAATCAGACTTCCTGGGAAACATGACTTGAGGAATAATCCAAATATTTCATCGGGGCGAATATGTTCATTCAAGATTATTTTGCGGGACGTAAATGCATGTTTAAATAGATTTTTAGGATTATATTTCAACCCCACCTCTTGCCCAAAGTCAGTGGGATTTCTCTAGCTTCCTCGAGACCCTGACGGATAAGCGGTATAGATAATGGATGGACGGATGAGTGGATGGAAGGATTATATTTCAAGGTAAAATATACTTCTAATGTGCTGGGACAGGCAGAGCGTGCTGAAGAGGTTTTATTAGTCTTTTATTAAAGTTATTCATCTGGAATATGCACATAGGTTGTTGTGAAGGACACTTAAACTTACTTAAAATGTTTAAAATGTGTTTTACATGAACTTTAATTACATATTTGTAAATGTAATATCAGTTCTACACACACAAAAAAAAGACTTTTGTTCAACTGTGTTTATATTTAACTAGCTGAGTGCATGGGAAAAAATAAAACAGTAAAACATTAACATATAAGAAGTAAAGATACATTGAGTACTGCTGCAATGCTTTCAGGTAAACTGCATTTTTTGTTTGTCCATTAGCTGCATAAATGTATACATTTTTTGGGTACCTACACCATTTTCGTATCAAATGTAAGCGCTAGTTATGCTGTTTCCAGTCATACGCATGTATAATATGTCCTGTGGTCATACGTCATTTCCGTTTCAACCGCGAAAAAGAATTTTATGTAAGCTTATGATTATTAAGATAAAGATTATTAAGATTAAGATATTAAGATTAAGAATCTAAGCGCTAGTGACGCTATTTCCAGTCATACGCATGTATAATATGTTCCGTGGTCATACGTCATTTCCGTTTCAACCGCGGAAAGAATTTTATGTATTTATTAAGATAAAGATTATTAAGATTAAGATATTAAGATTCAGAATGTAAGCGCTAGTGACGCTGTTTCCCACCATACGCACGTATAATATAATCCGTGGTCATACATCATTTCCGTTTCAAACACGAAAAGAACTTTATACACGTAGAAGATATGTGAAAATTTAGCATTTAATGGAAAATAATTGTGGTTATCCTGTAGTACTTTTTCTCCCTATATGGAGAGGAGCTGAACTTGCCTCTAGAAAAGGAGTCGAGTTCTGCTCATTTCCACCACCTTAGTGTCTGATTTGGGCTTGATGGATTTGTGACGTGACCTCATTCCAATGCCGTCTCTCCACGGCTGTATTGTGTAACTCCTCCAGCTTAGATAGTGGAGGGATTTAAATCTAGTTGAGAGGCTGAAACTAAAACTGAAACCAGAGAAAGAAAGAGAACACGGCCGGTCAGTCCAGGTGTCCACTCGCAGTATAGTGTGTGTGTTTGAATAGGAAAATGGAGCTCTGTGAAAATAGCCAGTGAAACAGTAGATCTCAAGCTTCCGTTCCTCGGCGTTCTCACGCACAGCCCATGGGACTGCAACAATCGTGAGTTTTCTGCTTGAGCTTGCTCTCGGATCACCACCAGAAACAGGGACAGCAAGTCTTGGATTGTCTCAGTGCAGCGTGTGGAATGAAATCCAGTAAACTGGATGTTTGAAAGCTCTGGCATTTAGATGCGGTTAAATCAGGTGGTTCCATCTGTGATGGCTCTGAAAGCAATTATGGACCATAAAATACACAGACACCGGTCTGTAATAAAAAAAAACCTCTACCGTGCCTGAGCTTGAGCTTTGAGCTTTGCTTCCACACCCACATCCCTATCCTATTCTTCACTCATTCGGCATGCAGTACCAGTTTAGGGTTCACGTCATAGGGTGCTAGTGAGGCGCCCTCAGTCGAGGGAGTGAAGATTGTAAAGACAAATGCTGAACGCTGGCTATCGGCTCCGAGATGACAAGCAGAGCCACACACAAGCTGTAAACATGTCACAGCTAGCCACGCAGTGCTGAAGGTCAGGAGAGGCTTGTTCATACTTTCTCCCTTCATCATATGAACGGAAAAAAAACGCAGCTACTATTAATGTTGAGCCAAATCGTTTTTTAGATTCTCTTTTAATGGTAAGATATATTTATGGTCAATGAATGGATAGTGTCTGTTCTTTGTTGACATTAACAAGGCTGTCGGTCACCTCTGACCTCATGGCAGCTGTGAATGTTGCCGCTTTACTGTATTCAGTGGTTTAAAGGTGAGGCTAAGGACATCTCATGGACAAGATCAGTAAATTTTATTGCATCAATATAGCATGCCATTATATCTTTATCTCTCTTTTTTTTTTTTTAATTCAGTGGTTCTTATTCACGTTACAATGCATTTGCATGTTCAAACCTTTCTACCTTGGACCACTGACCATAGATGAATTCCTATTCTGAGTTTCAGCTTAAGTAAGGCTGTGGTCCGGCATAAATAAACACTCGACAGCCCTCTGAGTCTATAGTTCTTATTGAGTGAGGAGAATTGGGGCAAACTGAGACTTTCAAGGTGTATTGGAGATCAAGCAAGTGGGAAGTAACCTAATATGAGAATAAAACTGTTCCTGTGGGAGGTTTGCCATTTAATTTTGGCACAACTTAATTTCCTTTTGTACTTTTTTAGACATAAAGGCTCAGAGTTGTCCCTTTAGACACCATAGCCTTAGGTCAAGACTCAGCAACTATTACTATTAAAAAAAAAGTGAACAAACTGTGCTCAACACACTGCTTCCTTGACAAAAATCGGCTTGGACTCCTTGGCAAAAATCGGCAATCTACCAGGCTTGGATGTAGAAAACTAGGAATATGTTATAATGACTCTCTATGTCCTGCCAGCCTTGCGCTACATGTTTCCTTCAGTAAAGGACCATTAAGCTATCAGGGACAAGGCCTGTGCGAAGTGAAACACTGTCCAGAGCCGAAGGATTCCTTGGAGCTGGGGGAGGCCTGAGGGAGGGCAGCCGGCTGGGCTGATGAGGGACAGACACGGGTGAAGCATGCTATCAAAGTCGGAGGAATGCAGGAGCAGACAACGGCCGAATGGAGCACCGTCTGTCCTTCATGCACTTAATTACAACCAGAAAAACACACACACGGAGACTGAACAGCCCTTTGGATGTTTTTTTTTTTTTTTTTATGCAGCAGATGTTAATGTGTTTATAATGAGCAGAATTTAAACTACCACTGGCTTTTTGTCATGGCTGAAAGTGATTTTGCGTTTTTTTGATGCTACAAGAGCCAAAGATGGATTGTGCCATTGGACCTGGGGGAGAAAGTAATCCCTGAGCAAGAGAGTGGTATTTATAGGCAGTGTTTGCCTTTTTGTCATGCCTATTCTAGTTATATACCTATGGAAAAGTCACTAGGCATGAGTTTTATGCCGAATGACCAGGTTGTTCTATTGAGGCTCAGTTGGCCTTCAAGCATCTTTTATTCGTTCTTCTTAGACAAATCCATGCTCTTCCTCTTGTTGTTAATACATTCTCAGGGACGGGCACATAAACCCTGATTACACCATCTGACAGACCATCTATAACAAGTCATGAGATTTCAACT
Source organism: Chrysichthys thysi (assembly GCA_030068315.1). Taxonomy (NCBI): domain Eukaryota; kingdom Metazoa; phylum Chordata; class Actinopteri; order Siluriformes; family Claroteidae; genus Chrysichthys; species Chrysichthys thysi. Next base: position 5,065,401 of record JAQLOM010000015.1, read on the forward strand.
TCTCAACTTCTGTTTTTCTGCTTACTTGCTGTGTGTTGTGCCATGAGATCCCGGTGTCCACATTGAAACACAGGGATTACTTTTTTCCCAAACTGATTCCCCCCGAAACTATTTCCTGACTTAAGTTTAAATAGGTATTACATTACAGTACAGTACAGTACAGTACAGTACAGTACAGTCATTTGGCAGACGCTCTTTCCAGAGTGACTTACATTTCTATCTCATTTATACTACTGAGCATTTTGTGGTTAAGGGCCTTGCTCAAGGGTGCCCAACAGTGGCAGTTTGGCGGTGCTTGGATTTGAACTCCCAACCGTCCAATCAGGAGCCCAACGTCTTAACCCCCTGAGCTACCCCCTGTCCATGGTATGTGTTATCAGGTGCTAGTAAACACAAATAGTAAAAATCAAAGCTCAGGTCTCAAGGACACGGGATTAATGTCCCATATAGATGAACCGCTTAGCTAATGTTCATCTTCATTCTTTAAGTCCTCATGCACAACTCCATGCATTTTAAATTCCATTAAACTACTAATTAACTCTGTGGAGCGGCCAATGAGTTAAAAAATGTTGCTGTTTGACAGATATAAGCTGATGTGTCTACCGGACTTAGCCGCATAGGTCTATCATTGCACCTAGTGATCAAAAATCAAGAATTTCAAAGAGCACTAATAGAGATTCATTGAGGCAGGGGTCACGCTGCCCCTGTGTTTGCTCTATGAACCTTTTCAGTGATGGTTGTCAGTGATAGTTAATGGGCTTGCCAAATTTGGCCGGTATATAGTTTTATATTTCCACAAAGAAGACAAAGTGTAAGATTGGGAGAGAGTTGAACAAAGCAATCTAAAATGAATGACCGTATGTTCTCAACTCATTACCCCCAATTTTATGAGGTTGCACTAAAAATTCACCAGCTAGTAGCCTGTAGCACAAATCAAATAGCCTCTTGACTATGTTGCTATTAATATTGTCCTGTCCCAACAAAAGCCATGGACATGGACCACTTCTGAAAGCAGTGTAGAATCAATCTTGAATTTCACCTTTTTAGTTAGACATCGAGCACTTTGTTGTGTAATGATGCCTAAATAATTGGGGCGAATGATCCACAATTAAAAGCTGGCAGACCACAGATAGATTTCTGTCGTTAGTGTAATTTAATTCCTAGCCATTCATTAATTTCTTATATCTATTTCAGTCTAACAGAGACCAATTCCAGGAGTAAACAATATTTCTGCTTAGCTTTGCCCAAACACCTTACGGACCGCCAATGAGCCGGCTAGAATTTTTTTGGCCTTTTCTTCCCGCTTTATTTTTTCGTGGTACAAGGAGAAAAACATTCAATAATTATTGATCAGTAGACATCCAACTTTTACTACAGCCCCTATTTAATCACAAAAGCTGATTTATTGTTGCTTCTCCAAGAATCCCATTAAATTGCTGTCTAGCTAATCAAGTCTATTCACTCTCCTGGAGGACTAATCTTTTACAAGGCTAGCAGAACAAATCCCTGTGGTAACAGGATTGCCGTGGAGCCAGGAGGCCCGTTCTCCCACCTCGGCCCATAAATGAGGACCGGCGTTTACAAGAGTTTCTGATTCCGTGGCAAATCCATGAGGTGATTTGTCTTCATGACAAACAGTCCGTGCGACCTCAGTGATTTCAGTAAACACTATTAATGGTTGACATTCTTCTTTCCCTCTCTGTACATGGGGTCTGGATGAAGGCTCACCACATGAACCTGCAGTTGTTGAGAAATACTCTTACTTGTGTGTGAGTACAGCAAAGCACTCATGCAGAGTGCCCGAGATGGCTTAGGTGTGGCAAATACCGTGCCACACGTACACATGGACACCCTATCCATTCCCTCAGGAGAGTTTAATACATACTTTAATACTTACTTATTGTTTGGATGGAGGTCATGTTTGCAACCTTGTATGTGCATGTATGTGGGTGGCTTTCTGTTTATGTGCCTGTCTAATATATGCAAGCACAAGCACGTATGGTTGCATTTTCATAACAGGAGTCTGTTTGAGGGGAAATAAATTGATCCCAGTGCAGCCATGGAAAGCTTTAAACCCAGCAGTAATGAAATTGTACTATTAAAAGCCTTCAGTTTTCTCCTCACTGGGCATATTTGAGGGGAAGGCCAGGTTTATGAGGTTTTCATAGTGTGTAGGGGCTCCATCCACTAAATGAAATGAGAAGCCTGTATAGATGATGATGAAATTGTAGAGGTGCTCGGTGAGCTTTATGACGCAGTATGACCGATTCTCATTGTTTTTACACGCAGGATGCTTGTATTTCTTCATTGTGATCTTAAAACGGATCAGGATTGGACATTTGGAAAGGTTGCACATTAAATGAGGCCTCTTTGAAATGAACATTCTGGCTTCCTGATCAGAAAAATATGTAAGGACGAACATTTAACACGACAGGGTGTGCTGTTGTAGAGGAATAATCAATGATGGGGTGTCGTGATGGCACTATGTGATCTTGTTATTATTGTAGGTGCTATATTCCTCTCATACCACAGCACCTTGCCAATGATGACATTTTTACTTATTGATGAATGATGTACTTTTTTTTTGATGAGTTTATGGTTATGGTTTAACGTTGTGGAACTTTACAAAAACAAGTTAGCTCCTGAATTGTGCTCCTTATGCTGCAGCAGCTATTAAAATAACGCCACATGCTGTTATAGGAAAATGATCCATGACAAGGTGGTGTGGTGTGGCCTGACACAAAGTTAATGCTACCATTAACTTAAAGTTACAAACTGTTACTATTGAAATGTGTACGTATTAGAACAAACACATTAAAAGAAACCTTTGTATCTGGACCTACTGTTTGACCTCCTGCTTTAGAAATGTCCGAATCAGAATCGAGCATTCATCAGCAATGTTGTAAAAAGTGAATTAATAAATATGTAGTTTAAGTTTAGGTGAGGGTCTGTGTTCACTAGTGTAAGAGTCTAAAGGCCTATAAAATACATGCTATTGGAATCTAGAGATGGAATATTTCACTGCACGTTTTCTTTGATATGAGGTACTCGCTAATTGTGACGGTGTCCTTTCTTTTTATATCACTAGCCATCTAATATGCCCATGGAGCTAATGTCCAGTTCAAGCACTGTAGAGATTGCTATTCAGATTATATCTGATTTGGTCAATGCCTCTGGCTATGTGAATATAGGACTATTATTAAATTGTGCACGGAGTCTCTTTCCGCCAGGGTCGAGAATCGCAGGAGCCTGCACTGCTGCTTCGTAATCAATGCTTGTTATAGGAAGAGGTATTGATTTCCTGCTCATTGGCATCAGATACACAGGTGATTGTTCTTCTGCTCTGCCTTAGATAGAAACATTGCTACTCACCACTCACACTGCAGGAACATGCAGCAACACTGATGTCAGAATTTACGTCCAAACCTACTGATGCAACTGAATGCAACCCAGAAATGTGATTAAATATCGCTGCATTTAGGACTGCATCAGATTTTGCTTGGCAGCCATATAGATTATTATTGCTTGTCTCTGCAAAATAAACGCGATAACCTGATTTACACAATTTGCACTATTCGAAAGGTACCATGAGAAGAAATCTTCAAATCATTACATGTGAAAGACTAAACGGCTGAAAAAAGAGACAGCTGAGATGTTGGCATGTTCTTAAATAAAAGCTTTTTAAAACCATGGATTACTTTTTAAATAAAACATTCACATGAAGTTCATTAATTGTCTTAAATTTCACCTTTAATTGGCACCCAGTGAGTTATTTTCACTAAAAGTACACGTCAATGATTATTTTCATACCGCTGTTGAGTTCCCGAATCTGACTGGTCAGAAGGTTTTGATTCATTTTCTATAACAGTAGCTCTGACAATAATGCTGGCTAAGAGGCAAATCATACGTTTTTATTACCGCACATGTCCTTAGTAACAGCTCATTCACAGGGATTTGTATGTTGGACACTCTAAAACCATAATACATCATTTTAGACATAATCTAAAACCAACAATAAATACATTTGAAATACATGCGTTTTTTTTTTTTAACAATAAAATATGTATAATCATTGATATCATTCAGCTTTTTTTTCTCTCAGACATCTATTTAACATTTATGGAAGGAATCTCCAGTGTCAACACTTTGAAATATGTAACGCTATAACTTTAAGCTTTGTGATTATAGGAAATTCAGGATGAAGGGCTTGTTGTTTTTAAGTAACAGCAAGTTTTCCACCATGTGGGAGGCTTTAGGACAGAGGACTTGTGCTATCTGATTTCTATGTAACAAAAACAACTGAGAGACTGGTGAGGGAATGATTATTTCATACTGCTGCAATGTATGTGATAAAAGAAATCAACTTATCATGCAGACCGTTCACTTTCCACATAACTATACATGGATACAAAAACGCTACATGTTCTTTATTCGTCTTCTCCCGCTTAATCCTGGTCAGGGTCGCGGGGGGAAGCTGGCACCAATCCCAGCTGACATCGG
>JAQLOM010000015.1:5070958-5087506 GCA_030068315.1 Chrysichthys thysi
AACCCGGGGCTCGAACCCAGGACCTTCTCGCTGTGAGGCGACAGTGCTAACCACTCAGCCACCGTGCCGCCCTACATGTTCTTTAAATAATGAGAAAAAAAAAATTGACCATTGGCACATAAAACAAACAAAAAAAACATGCCATTATCGATTATTGTTGTGTTTTATTCCGTTACTTAATAGTGCCAAGTCTTTTGATCTTCTGAAATGATTGCTCTCAGAGAAGATCTGGATTGTACTGCAGGATGGATGTGTTCTCTGCTGTGTTACGTTTTGATTTTACTCCATCTCTACTTGTATCGACTGTTTGACGGCTATCTTATTGTCTCCTACAGGTGACTAATACAATGCCTACATGACTGAGAAGACTGCAAGCATTGAAATGTAATCCAATAGGAATCGAGTGCATTGTCCATATATTCCTGCATTAATAGTCCTACGTGTAATTATTACATTAATCACTGCAAATTTTGGTTAATTTAAAAACATGGCTTGCCCCCTCGTTCAACCCTCACCCAGAAAGCACGTGTCTACAACGCATCTACTATTATTCATCTTTTCATCCATAAAAAATTCAGTCCTTGGCATAAACACTGTCTCCAATTAAGATGTCCTCAAGAAATGATAATATAATTCATTAACGTCTGGTTTGCAGTGGGACAGACTGCCTAGTCCTAGTGTGACATCAGTGCTTGCAAACAAAAGCCTTTTCCATTCCATTAAAAGTGGGGAAAGATGTTTGTCATTACCCTTATTGAAAACTGTACAATCAATACTGTGATTTATTCAAGAGGGACAAGCTAAGCCTTAGTCACAAGTTTAAACGTGGCTTGATCAATAGCACACAATGAACAAAGCTAACACACATGATGTGGGCGCTGTAGAAGGACCCTTCACTACCTGAAATCACTGGATTGGATCTTGATTTTTTTTAATTGCTTATCTATTCTGCTTTGTGAAAAATCCAAATCTGCAATTATAACAGATTTGCTGCATGTAATAACTGTTCAGATGTACATGCAGCTAGAGTGATGCACTGATTTATGTTAGCACTAGACTTACGATGTTGCTATTGCCATGTCCTGGTGTGTTACACAATCAAATGTGTGAAAAGATAAAAAAAAAAGATAATGTATGCAACATTACGGTTGGGGCAAGGGTTGGTGCTTAAAGTAGGGAGCCTATTAAAATCCCCCTTAAGCTAACAAGGTGTGCTAATTCTTTGTACTGATTAGTTCAGAGAAAAATTACTTCAGCTATGGTTCGTTAACCTTCAGATTAAATGAGTGTGTGTAAAGTATACCATGTTCACCCTTGCATTTGTGTAAGACAGGATATGCGTTTAAAAAATGTTTTGTCTGACTAACTTTATCAATTTGTATGTTTTGATTAGCACAATCTCAGCTGCTAAGTATGTGTTAGCACTTGTATTGTTCATATATACTGTGTCCATTAATTTGGCCGATTCAACACACACAACTATAAAGAAATAGTTTGCTACCAGGCTAATTTTGCTAATGAATTAACATAACAGTTAGTGTTATGCAAAAAACCTGTGCTAATTGATGGATGCTAGCCAATATTCATGCTAGCAGTGTCAGTGAAATGAGATGTGAATCTTAATGAAAATGTCTCCTAGAGACATCACAGGCTTTCAGAAAACACATATATTACACAACAGATATATTACACAACTTGTGACAGCGATAATTGCAGTGCTACTTCACAGAGGTCCATTACCTGTCAGTGCTGTATGTTCCAGAAATAGAACCTCTAGGCACCCTGCTTTTTAGGCCATTGACAATGACTTCGGTACGTAATTGGCTCTAAGTGAACTCATTTTCTGAAAGTACTTGTTAAAAAAAAAAAAGATTGTGTGTGGCTTTAATGGCAGAACTGAAACCTATGGGCTGTGAATGTATTAACAGTACTGGGGAATTGAACCATGTATAAGTAGAATACTTTCAGAACTTCCTGTTTTGTACTTCCTGAATATTTTGTTAAATAATCAGGATGTCATAGGGTGAGCAACATTTCTCTGGAAACCATAAACTGCAAATACAATTACATCACATTGTAATGGAGAATAAGGAAGTGAGCAGAATTATTTTCCCTATGGCAGCACTGTTGACATTCACCACCACTATATGGCCTTCAAGAAAAATATGTAAATATAGCCATAAGTGTTAATCTATGGGGTCCAAGGCCTTCTAGTAAGAGTGCCCCCAGTGGCCAGTTTTCACAAAAAGACATATAACTATAAAAGTCCCGTACATGAAAATACTTATCAATTTCTGTGATGATAATGCAATGCTAGTTGTTTAAAATAATGTTTCTGATGTATTTTTTTTTTTTTTTTTTTTTTTTTTTTTTACTGTTTTTTAAATTATAGGTACAGATTAGAAGATCAATGCAGCACACCAAATTTAAGCTCATTTGGATGTTGGTTCCTGAGAAACAGCTATTTGAATTTATGAATTTGAATAGCGCCCCCCAGTAGCCAATTTGACTGAGACTGCGTCAGTTACTAGTAGGCCCTTACCTGAATCTGGGCATCTTGTAAAATAACTGTTAAAATTTGACTGGCTGATGGCAGCCATGTTTTTTTTTTAATGTTTTTTTTTTTTTACCTAATTTTTTAATTAATTAGGTCATCATCTAAAATCCACATAAAGATTAGCACATAGATGCGTACCAAATTTCTGCTCGATCAGACTTACAGCAATTGAGAAACTGTTACCTGACCACACCCCAGACTTTGTGTATGTCCTTCTCTTGTATATGACTTCCAGGTTTTGTGTGAATGCATAACAAAACTCATTTATACTGTTTGATGGCCAGTAGCAGCCATATTGTTTACAAATGTCAACATGTTTTTGAATTATTGAGGTTCACACTCTGCCAGGCCAAAGGTCCTAGCACTAGTTTGCAAATGCAGGTTTTACATATTAGGCAAATTAGCAAGAGATTTAAGTGGACAGGACTGAAGGTTTCCTGAGGAGAACCAAAGAATCAATCTTCCACCACCATTGGGCCAGTCACACTTGCCTGTATAGTGAGAGGGAGTACAGGACTACCTGAACCAAACGACCAAGTTTCATGTCTCTACAACTTAAGATTTGGTCTGCATGATTCATTTTAAGTTTACATCTCCTCCTCATACCTACGTGGGTTTCCTCTAGGTGCTCCGGTTTCCTCCCATAGTCCAAAGACATGCAGATTAGGTTAAAAGGTTACTAGGTAACTGTTTTCACCTAAATTACCAATAGGTGTGAATGTGAGTGTGAATGATTGTTCATCTCTGTTTTAGCACTGCTATAGGTTGGGAATTTGCCCATGGTGTACCCCACATCAGGGTGACCAGAAGTCAGCTGGAATTGGCTCCAGTGACCACATTTGGTGCTTTTCCCCCTGATAATCATGTGGCCTGTAAAGTATTCAAGGCCTTTCACTGCAGCTGCCTTTTCAGTGGCTAGTAAGTTTTTTAAGGCATTGATAATCTTTAACAAAATATGTAAGGCTAGGTTATATTGGAAAATATTTCTCTAATGGCTGCTTACTTTTTCATGATAAAGCATTTTGGCTATTGAGTTAGTCATGTGATGGAGATGTAAATGAGCAATTATTTACTGAACTGCCGAAGGACGCAAGGACGGAGAATGAGCTACAACGGTCATCTGAAGGGAATGTGAGCAGTTATCAATACTGCTGAAGTCTGAAAGGTTTACAAGTGCAAGCGCAATATGTCTTGAGGTATGTACTTTTTTCTGCACTGGTATTAATACAAAAATTGGAGATCATTATCGTTACCATCCTTAAGCACAGTTACCACATGTGAGAAATTTAATGAGAATATAACTGAAAATCTGTTTGCACAAAAATAATGGAGGTCAGATGGACTAGGGCAGATGTTGGGGCAGTCAATAAACATCACTGGAAATCCATATTTTTGGAAAATAGTTCATGAATTGTTCTGTAATCAAATATGTTTGGAAACTACGCTCTAAAATGATGCTGTCGTTTACTGATAAAAAAAGATAAAGGTTTGATGGGCATTGGGAACCACAGAACCTTTGGGAAAATGTTAACAGATTATATTTTAGCTTTAGATTTAGGAGCTGTTGCAATCCTAGAATGAATTAATGTATTGTTGAAGTTATACAAATTTGTATACAAGCGTGGATTTTAATGTTGTTTGAAAGTCATGCCTTTTCTAAGATTATTTCCGGATTTCAACATATGCCCTTAAACATCCATTCAAAGTTTTTCCCCTGTGGTCATGGCACATGTGCTCCAGCTATAATTAACCTAAAAAACACATGGAGTATAACTTTAAAATCCAAATATACTGCATGTTGACTAGTCCAGCAATATTTTTGGATGGATAAGGAATCACCTTGCTTCTGATCATTTTGTCCTATAAAATTTGTGTATAATTAATTTCAGTTATAAAATTACATCAGCTCTTGATCTTGTATTGTGTAGTGACCTTATGCTGCACATGGGTTATACATTTTGTACATAGACACTAGTGAAGTAAATATATTGTGCTGTTTACCTTCACAATTTACTATGAATTAAGAGACATCCTTTGTGATCACAGTAGAGAAAGTAAATCAAAGAACAGTTTGAAATATCTGCAGTAACAAATGATTGGATACACTGAATAACCCTTTGCATCACTATAGCAGTGTCTGTATGTCTGTAATAGAAAAATCTTTCACACAGATGTACAGTTTAACCTTGAAACTGCCGCGCCTTTAAACTAATAGATGATTGACAATGGAAAAGAACAGGAATACAGAGGTTGATGGATACAAAGATAAAAGCTATGTATGTGCTTCTCTCTTTTTTTCAGTTTGTCTTCTTTATAATCGGCTTCTAGCCCTGGGCTTGTTTATTCCACTATATAAATAAATAAAATCCGTAGAATTTTTTTAAGCATCATTTTGTTCAAATTTTTCTGTTTTTCTGTGGTAGTCAACAAGTGCCCTGTAAATGTGCTGCAAATATTTTGAGCCAAAATGTGTTTCACTTCAAATGATGGTGCTATTGGACACTGATAATCAGAGTTAAAGCAAACAACATAATGGATCTCACACACCACTGTGCTGTCACTATAACTGTGGATCAGATTAATCACTGATGGATGACTTATTCTGAACTCAATTAAAGACAAATGATTAGGAAAGAAGGACACTGGGAATCTGAAAGGGTGATTGATTTGGTCGAAGTAGTAGGAGGGGAAAATGCACTTCTGAGCCGGCCCGTCCCTCCAGGATCAGCCAGGAGTTCGAGACGCTCGGTTCACTATGATTTCAGTTCGGCTCTTGGTTACAAACTGAGAATCACCCTGTGTGAGGTTGTGCAATCTGTTGGCTTTATTTAAGAAATAATACAACCTTTTAATTCTATGTAGATCAAATGTGATACAGTATTCTTCACTAATCGAGTCTACTCACTATTTGCTGCTGTACAGCATCTGAGCAGTGGTTCATAAAGTGGAGCCTGTAAAGCATAATGAACTCGGGGGAGGGATTTTTGTTGTACATGGCATCCGTTTGATACTAGAGTTATTCATCAAATCCCAAAGAACACAAATAAAAAGTTGTGCGTGTGGCAGATTTCTAGTTTCATTTTTTTCGTACTTAATATTTACTAAGGCAGCAAGAGTTCACAGGATAAAGATAACACTCATTTACGAGTAGGACGTGTACAGGTTTTTTTTATTTTTTACTCATCAACAGTATTTTTTTTTTCCAGTAGCCTGACCATATTTACAGACTGGCCCAAAATCCATAAAAAAATGATACCTTTATTATCTACACAGCTGCTGCTCCTTAGAGCCTACACAGACCAGGCACTATGTTCAGGGCAGCATATGATATCTCTACTGGACGTCGAATATAATAATCATATAAATCATTTTAAAAACATGGAATTGTGTGTTCATTGGGCATGTTATCCAGACATCTTTCTAGAACCCAAAAACCAAAGTGAATCTGTAAAAATATTATTAGGTGACTTTAGGTGATTTGGGAAAGATTTCCCTCGTGTAATCAGTCACATTAAAGAGAAAGATTGCCAGAATGTTCCACAGAGCATCTGATTTCGACCAATTATGAACTTAAGTGATGTAGCTAACGTTGAAGTCCAGGAATTGAATATGACTTTGATTTGCAAATAATAATTAGCATTTTGTAGTGTAGTGCTAAGCTTCACTTAAAAAAAAAAAAAAAACCCAAAACCTACAGTCTAGATCCCACCTACTTACATTTTAAATCTCAATACAGATAAAGATACAAATATTTGGAGCACTATACAGATATACAGGGTGGGCCATTTATATGGATACACCTTAATAAAGATTATATATAATAATAATATTAATAAAGGTTTTATTAAGGTGATATTTTATTAAGTGATTAGGTGATTATTTTATTAAGCTTTTATTAAGGTGATATTTTATTAAGGTTTTATTAAGGCTCATTTTATTAAGGTGTATCCATATGAATGGGCTACCCTGTAGATACAGATCCAACAATGAGGGAAATCATAGTCCACCGTTATCAAAGTCATTATTATTTTAATTCTTACTGAATCCTTGTAGCTTTTTCCTGTTTGACTGGTCACTTGATTTGAATGGATTTAACCAAAACCTCCAAAACGTAAAAAAAAAAAAACCAATGTGCTGGATGTTATGTGTTATGCCAGTAAAGATTCTGGTATAAAAAGCTCAGTGGCTGTAATGAATAGACAAAATATTATTGGAGGCATTTAAGTAATTTCATGAATGAATGTTTCCTGATGGAAATTAAAATCGTTCTTCATGGAAATTGAAACTTCATCACAAGAGCCAATGTCTCGATTGAATGTAATAATTTTCCATCTAGAAACAGACATCTATCATGCATGTGAGTGTTTGTGTGTGAGTCTGCAGATTTAGAAATATTTCCTGAATATATGTCAGTAGCATCTGGTCCATTTTCAAAAGCAGAACATGTGCAATAATGCTACATGGTCAGAATATATGTGCATAAATATTGGCATTTAAGGAAAACTCATTCATATAACATGGCTCACTGAATTGGAATCATGCCTTGCAGGGCTGGAAGCTATTACAGGTTTAATGTGGGATCAGGTCTGAGCGCTATGCTGAAGAGAACGGGCTGACTGAATTGGAGGCATTTATCTTTTTTTTCTATTGGTCAGCAACAGAGGAGGGGGAAAAAGGTTGCTGATTGGGAGGAAAAGCTTTATTGAACAAATCTATTTCAGTCAGCCGTCAAACACCTGCTGCATATTCTTTAAGAGAGAGAGAGAGAGAGAGAGAGAGAGAGAGAGAGAGAGAGAGAGAGATAGAAAACTGAGCACTTGTGTTTACCAGATCTGTTGGCTTCGGACAGGTTTTTGTAGTGCAGGCCTCATGTTGCCTCAGCTTATCTGATTCTGTCGTTCGAACTCATTGCATTTTATATGTAGCCATGAGGAATTATTCCTGATCAATTTATAGTAATTGCGGACCTCTTTTATTGTAAAAAAAAAAAACCAAAAATAAAATTGATGTAGTACTAATTTTGCACAGCAGCAGTCTTTCTCCTGTCTTTTCTGATCGTTTCTCAGGGTGTGAGTAGAAAGCGAGCCCTGAAACAGGATGCTTGTCTGTGCGCCGTCACTGGAAACAGTGACAGAGGCGGACCAAACGAGCTCGAGCTGTGGTTGTTTTTGGGATCTTCCAGAATGTTCCTAGAAGAAGAGTAGTTTTCCCCGATATAAACCACAATAGTTTATTTCATATTTTTATATTATTTTATATCTATATTTTATTTTTTGCATGTCCTTACAATGTAGCACATTTGCTGTATATGTTAGTCTATTAGTCATTGTAATACCATAGTAGCAATTTGTATTTTATGTATATAATGTATCAAAATAGGCAAAAACACGGCTGTTTATCTACTGCAGTATTAATTTTGGTTAAATTTTATTTTCTGGGTATCAGGTTATATTTTGTCAGGAAAAAAAAAAACCCACAATAATTTTTGACATATTTTTTATCATTTGGCCATTATTAGTTTTAATCTAGCTGTAGTTACATCACAGGTTTAAACACTTAACAGCTAAACCAGTTACTGAGCTTCAAAAAAAGTGAATAAACATACGTAATACGGATTGTCTTTTGTAAGGTATACATGTTCTAGTAAGTTCTAGCTAGTTCGAGCTATATTAGCTTAAAAGGGTCACTACAAAAAGCAGAATTAACACAGCAGGGATAAAACAAAAATCTATAAAACAAAACCAGACATGATAATCATGAATTTACATTTAAAACTGTATAGCTATAAATTTTCTATCGTCTGTCGTCAGTGCAAGAGCAGTATAACAGCTTCCAAACCTGAGATATTAGAGGGAAATGGACAGCCTGTAGCTCTCTCAGACATGTTTCAGAAATGATGACTTTTACTTCTGGATGTCTTTAAACTATGAGATTGTTTAAAATATTTCAGATGTTTAGTAATGTCCTTTATTAATCATTCTCTAATATTGTTTGTATGCTTTTGGTTAGCTACCAAGCTGGATGCTAGCTAATGGGCCAGTAGCTAGTTAGTGGGCTGGAGGCTAGCAGGTCATGCTACTATAATCTTGTAACTGTATTGAGGTCACATAAAATGCCCCAAATATTCCAACAAATGAATAACAATAGTGCAGGAATACTTTAGAAACCAAAGAGATGGTATAATAGATTAAGCATGACTTATGAAGGATACCTGGTGCTAGCATTAGCTATCATCCAACAGCATGCCTTATGTTGCCCTTATAAAATGAGCTTTGCATTTCTAGCCTTCACAGTTTTATTTTTAAAGTTTTCCTTCTGCAGTATGTTTTTGTTTTGCCCTTTGGGCTACTGTGTGATAGATGTGTATGGATTTTTAGATATTTTTTGCCACTCCTACTCTTAGGCTTTGGGACTCTATCCTCCTAGTCTAAACGCTTGTAGTTATTGATAAACCACTCTGAAGATGCCGATGTGGGCTCAGCACAGAGCCCTAGGCAACATCAGCTCCGTTCCTCAACTTCCTCAGCACTGTGGGTGGCTTTCACAGTGCCGTCTCTGTGTCTTTCTTCAGACACTATTCGCGGCTGCATAAGCCCCTGTGTCTCACGGCTTCAGGCTCCGTCCTGTAGAACGACGACTGAGCCAGGCTGTGGCTGCTGCGTGTGTGTGGTGAACAGTATTTGGCAGTACACATCCACGTCATCGATCTGCGCTTGTTAGTGGTGTTCATCAGAGAAAATCCTGACAGATGAATTGTCTTTTCTGAAACGGAATCTATCCCTGATCAATATGTCAGTAGCATACCTCCTCGGCTATCCGTCATGGAGAAACGGAGAGAAAATCGACAGCACTTCAGAGCAAGTGATTTTGCCTATTTTCTCTAAATAGCACTTGAATTTTTGAAACGCCATATGCTTTCCAGGAATGTTCGCAATGAATGGATGTGTGGCACTAATTACAGACTATAGTTATGCCCTAGGTATAAATATAAAGCCCTGGCATTCTTTAGTAAATGCTCCTCTGTCTCCTGCTCTCTTATGTCAGCTCATATGAACAGCTATATTTAGAGTTCCTGCCATCAGGTGCTGCGAGGAGAGCGGTAACACAACGGCCCGGATGAAGTTCCAATAGTCAGCATGTCTCAAATAACACGCAGGCAACTGCGGCGCCAAAGTCAGTCCTCACTCTTTGGCTTGTGGGGGGGGGGGGGGACTCACGGGTTGATTTCTTCATTTTTATTTTGACTACATAGGGTGTATTAATAATCTTGTATAATTTCAGCATAGAGTAGCTTTTCCAACTCCCAGGACCTGTCTGTTTCTTCTGTTTCCCTCTCTCTGATCACTGTAGTTACTGAATAATTCATAGTAGTTACTGAATAATATACTTTAATATGAATAACAAAGGAGGCTGTGCGTTTAAGGGGTTAATGATTCATTAGCCGGGCAGATTATCTCCAATGATCTGATTGTGATTATTATCTCATATCCTATTACGTTGCGATACACTAAATAAAAATGAGATCATGAAATCGTATTGTGTTATATATTTTTCTATACTATATACTTTTTCTGTACTTTGCTACGACCAAATGAAACAGTGTTTGTTTTTTTTTCCCCATTCTATCCCCTCTTACACACCCTGACCCACCATGTGACACTTATTGTTGAGCTAAACCTTTTACTAATGGTAATAGTGGGAATGGTTAGCCAGAGAAACTGGAGTCGAGCCCTGGAGCTTGCGGATTAGGCCACCTCTGTCTTTAATTAGAGCTTTAAAGCCTCCTCATCTGACTCCTCTTTCAGCTCGACAAGGAGCTCTGCCACTTCAATCAGCGGACATTCAACTCTGCTTGAAACACTTCGGGAGGGAATAACACTAAGCTTTGCTTCACATTTTCCATTAATGCTTTGGTAAGAGATCTTGATTTCAGGTTGATGGTGTGATAAAAGCAGCAGCTTTATGCCCAGTGCTACAGTCACACCAATAAATGTATTCACATACACTAAAAAAGTGATAAACTTAGCCTATTAAATTCAAATGTGTAAAAATATAGTGTATTTACACAGTTAGCAAAACATTCATTGGTTAACGTTTTATTAATGTGGACATATTTGAAAAAAAGACAAGTATGTGCATCAGCTTTCCCAGTCTATTTAGGATAACTGGGTTCTATTTTATGTCCTCTGTTTTTGGTTTCTATGGGGGAAGGAATTTTAGGTGTATTAATAGAAACGAGAAAAAAAAATGGCAAGGGTTTAGAAAAACGCAGATCTGACAATCTTAACACATTTTATGTAGGCTGTCTGTGGTTTAACATGTGAGTACACTGCATATGAGAAATATGCAGATTCTTCTTTCTTCCTCAGTAAAATTGTCAGATGAGCCAATCAGCCCTATGAATTGGGAATGATTGACGGTATCATAGGAATTCTCCGACGTTAACTGACACCCCGTTGAAGGCTTGACTTTATATCAAGGAGAAAGTTTAATTAATGTGCAATTAAATCAGTGTATGATCAACTCGGCTAATGTGAAACAAGTATTGGCCTATATTTATTATGGATGCCGCTGAAAATGTTCGGCTGAAAATGAGCAAGAGAAAAAAAAGGCTGTCAAGGCTAACACTATACAAATAACTTTCGACAGTGATAATTAGAAAATACTTGCTGGTCTTTTGCTGGTCATATAGGGGGTTTGCTCTCCTACATATATGTACATATATGTACACAAACATCTCAAAAGTAAACAGACACCAATATTTTTGTAAGATTTGTTTCTAGAAACTTCCTTCTAGCTGCTCTGCCATAGAACCCAAGTTGATGGAGATCCCTCACAGAAGTACTCCGACTCACTTGGAGTCGCTCTGCAACATCAACGGCCTTACTGATAACGGGGATTTTATTTCAACAATCCGCTCGACAGTCCGAAGACACCTGTCAGAGGGCCCAGGACGACCTGAGCAGGATGCTGTTGATTCCTTAACTTTGCTTTTGAATTGTACAATCACTCTGTTGACTGTGGCGAGAGGAATCCCAAGGTTTTGTGCAATCATACGCTGGCTAAGTCCACCCTCAGACTGACCCATAATACACCGTCTTTGAAAATCACACAACTCTTTTGCTTCTGGTGTAGGCAGCATGGCTAGTTGCTAAATACTAAACAATTAATATACTGAAAGCTGAAATGAAAAATAATAATATATTAACAAGTTTGAAGCACCAGGTGGTGTCCGCATAGGTAATAATGAGGGGTGTCTATTTACTTTTGAGAAGTCTGTGTATATAGAGAGGGTTTAAGGCAACCACCAAGGAAAAGGTTCCAGCTGCACATCTGTTTTAGTTGGGATCCAGACACTATACAATTTTAAATACACACTTTTGTATTAATTACTCAGTGTCACATTAATTACTCGTGTAAGTTTTTCCGAGAATAGAAAGAAAGAACATGTACCTATGAACTCCATTTTACCTAAAAGAAATGAAATGTAAACTGCAGATGTCTATAAAGGCCCAGTTTGTACCTTAGCAAGTGATTTGTCAAAGGAAAATATTGGAAAATTGCTAATGGGGAAAATTGAGAAATGTTTAAAAAGATTGATTTCTTCAAGATATGGATTTTTAGAATATCCTAAAAGCCTGTTACACATTAGGAGTAACTGTTGGTGTGGACAATAATAATAGTATGGACAATTAAATCTTGATAACCCTGGAAAGCTCCTTTATTTCCCCAAGACATGGTCTTTAGCCAGATTATTAGCATCTGGTGCCTCCATGAATGTGAGTGGATTTAGTAGAGAGGATGCTGTAGGTTCTTGACAGTGCTCTTTTCATGTCTGTGGCCAACATGAGATCTGTGATAGAAACAGAGCAGGAATAAGTGGGTAAGAAGAGACACCGATCGAGGCTTGATCCTTTTATCCTTTATTAGCACTTAACCCAAAGTTATGCACCTAAGTATTTGCAAATCCATCTCTTTCAGTGGTGTGTGGCTCTGAGTTGGTGCATAATGGTTCAATTTTCAGCTGTTCGAGATGGAATTGGAATAATAAACAGCTGAAACACCTAGTAATAATCCAGCTGACCCTTCTCTCCCCTTGCCCCTCAGAACAGCCCCATTCGCTGGGGCAACTGGTGCTGGGTTTGAATTTCAGCCAGGGTTAATCTCCACCACAGCCCCGACACTCGCTCAGCCCCACTAATGAAATCATATCACCACACCGGTGCTGCCTGCAAATGATTATCACCCCACACGTACACACACACACACACACACACACACACACACACACACACACACACACACATACACATGCTCTGGATAAACATGGACAGATTACTTCTGTTTGTGCATGTTTGCTGCTGGGAAAAAAAAAACCCAAAAACAAAAACGACGACTCCAAACCCACAAAACTGATTAGAAAACAAATACTTCACAGCTTTACTGTGACAGAATTGCTGTCTGTATGGAGTTTTGCATGCTCTTCCATGTCTATGGGTTTCCTCTGGGTTCTCCAGTTTTCTTCCATCACCCAAAACCATGCCAGTAGTTGGACTGACTACTATAATTGCCCCTAGATGTGAATGGGTGTCGATGGTACCATGCAGTAGACTGGTATCCCATGCCTGGTGTTCTTGGGATACACTCTGAATCCACAGCCACCCTGAGCAGGATAAAGTGGTTACTGAAGAAGAGTGAATGACAGAAACGTTATCACCATTCAGCACCATGTTGAATAAAGCAAGATTCTAAGCAGAACTCTTTTAGCCTTTTTGTCTGCTAGATTTCGTCTTCCAGGTTGTGGCCTCTTTGTGTGACCAAGTGTGTTAGCCCTACTTTTGAACTCTCTACCTCTATTCAGATCAAGCTGTTTATAGCTCAAGCACAGAGAGAGAGAGAGAGAGAGAGAGAGGGAGAACGAGTGAGCGAGAGTGAGCGCACATGTCTTCAGTAGGGACATTCTCTCCAGAATGGTCCTACCTAATAATAGACTCCTTATTTTTGGATCAAGCCGAAAAGAAAAAAGCTTGACATTATTTCTTAAACCTAGTGAGCGGCGTGCAGCTGTCACCCAGGTTATGGTTTTAAAGGAAGCCTAGTCTGAGACGTTTTCTTCTCTTGGAATATTAGACAGCAGGGTCTATGTTGCTACAACACAGAGAACATAAAATAATAGGGGGTTGCTTGAAAAGCTTGGTTCATCTGGCTAACTAATGAGCAGCATGGGGCGGGGGTCTGATCACAGAGCATGGATGAGCTCACTCTGCCAAATGACTTATTAGCCTGATTCATCATGAGGCCATTATCGGCGCAGCCCGACCCCGGCACTGTACAGCAAGCAGCACGGGAACCTGACAAACATGGTGTGCAGAATGACCAAGGTCACGCTCAGATCATTGTCAGTCGTGACCTACAAGCCTCGCTGTGTTGTGGGTCAGTAAACCAGTTCTGTTTGAACCTTCACACTCTTGATCTTCTCATGCTGGCCTGGATAGTGTTCTGCTCCTTCAAGGAAAAGTCAATATTCAATATACTTGTACTAATTTGTTGCTTGGTGCTGTATTTTTGTTTTTCCTGTGAATCTGCCATGCTCACGTCACTAGCACAGTTGTTTACACACTGGTGTTTAGAATGAGAAGGAAATTTCAGCAGAATTTCAGAGATATCCAACCCAGAAGTAGTACACACCGCAAATGCTGGACTTAACGTCCCAGAATGCAATGCAGCACCACAACACGATCATGCTGAGTTACAGCAGATTCGACTCCGCTATTTAACGGTCTACAAGATATCAAGCACAATAGCACTGAAGGTGGTATTAGTATTAAAGTCGATGCTTTGCAAGCTCATCTGTTTGAGCAGAGTGTAAGGTGAGAGTTGGACAGACTATCGGAATAAAGCGCTGCTGCATCATGAAGGTACAGATGAAGCAATGGCTAAATACCACTATCAGCAGGTAATCAAAGGGCATTGTGGGTACCAAAGACATCGTTAATCAAAGTGAAAATAGATCATTTTGTCGCGAAAAAAAAAAAATTTCAACACAGAAGTGAATCCTGAAATAAACTCTCATAACACATAAATATGACTATAAATATTGATATGAGGGTGGACATTGCCTTTAACTGCTTCACTCCTGTTGTGGTTCTTAAGTCCCATGCTTTTGTGTTTCACTGCTGGATGATATGGTGGAGTGACACCTGTCAGATTCACTCACACTAACTTCTCTCTGCGTCTTTCTCTGATCTCTCTTTAGCCGCAGTGCTGCTCTCAGCAAGCCTGCAGTTGTCAGGCTGCTTGCCTCAGCACAAATGGTAGATTTTGTTTTTCTTCCCTGAGCTGTGATAGACATCCTCATACAACCCTGCTAACATGCCACTAAACACTTACAATCATGCCTGTGTTACAATCAGCCTGGGGAAACAAAACCGCATGACTAATCACAAACGCAGAATAAAGCCCTGCTCTCCAACCACCGTGCCGATAATATTCATGTAAGGCAAATTGGATACTACATGACTGAGCATGGCTTCTGGGAGCTTTAAAAAACAGTACTTCATTTTATTCTAGGGAATTGGGCCTGATATTTTGTGTTGCGTTTGTAAAATTTTAAGTTGTTGGCTTTTAACTGAAAAAAAAAACAAAACAAAACACAAAAAGCACAAAAAAAAACCCTGTTTCATTTCTGCAAAGTAGCTTAACATTAAAACATACAAACAGTAACATACAAATATTAAAATATATTTTACTGTAGCTTTAAAATAAAATTTTTTAGCTTTTCTCTAGTTTGTGTTTGTTGTATCATTTGGTATTTTGGAGCATTTTTAAATTTAGTTTATTTACTTATATTTTTATGTTAATGCTCTTATTTTTCTGAGGTATGTGTAATTCCCTTATAAATTTATTAATGTTTTATGTTCTTTTGCCGTCATTAGATTTATAGTACTTTTCTTTTAACTTTTTTTCTTCTTTTCCTCCCTTAAATACTATTATTTATTTATGTTTTTATTTTTAAGTCACATTGTGATATAAATAGGTTATTATTATTATTTATTATTATTATTATTATTTATTATTATTGTTATTACTTAAGAATATTGCTTTATTATTATTATTATTATTATTATTATTAATTAATTCCACACTATTTACACATTACTGGTTAGCCCACACATTTGTTTTTTTAATGATTTGTTAACAGTCATCAGGAACATACAAAGGAGGACACCCCAACTTTAATAGATGGATAATGGGCTAATTAGCTAATTTCCTTGAGGTAGTCCTCAAGATCAATCAATACACTCAGCTAAAAGCTGACAGAAAAGCCTGATAACTCACATTACACTTTATTTCATTACTCAAATTATGTGACTTTGACACTTGTAAAACAATTCTCTTGGTTAAAACTGACATGCACACATATGCAATGTGGGTAATACACAGGTTCCTTGGCCACCAAACTTACTTGACCTGAGCAATAATAAAAAAAATAAAAAAAACTACTATCAAGATATTTTGTTAGCACATCCTAGCATTTAGGACGTTTCTTAAAATGGTTGAGTTAAAACACTAAGTAGACGTGGCAGTGTAGGTTTTTCAGCGCTGGAGCAGTGTGGAGAATAGTGTTGACTAAGTCTTTTTGTGCAGATCTTGCTTTTGAATTGGAGCAGTGCTGAATAGAGGCATCTGAATAAAAGGCTTGTGTTAGACAAAAGGAGAGTTTTTATAGATGCTGATGGAGCAGGTTGCTGAGCAGAGTTGGCGTGGAAACTGGCCATGTGCTCACTCAGTACCTCACTTGGGGGTAAAACACCAAGCACCAAACAACAAACACTAAACATCAAACACCAAGCACCAAACAACAAACACTAAAGTCAAACAAACAAACACTAAACATCAAACACCAAACAACAAACACTAAACATCAAACACCAAGCACCAAACAACAAACACTAAAGTCAAACAAACAAACACTAAACATCAAACACCAA
>JAQLOM010000015.1:5101477-5111782 GCA_030068315.1 Chrysichthys thysi
ACACACACACACACACACACACACACACACACACACACACACACACACACACACACACACACACACACACACCGAACTCCCTCAATAAATCCCAGAGCACCACAAAAGCTGTCGGTGGACCTTGGCTGAATAGATTAATAAGATTTCCATAATTAGGCAGGCCTCTGACAATAGGATCCCTCTCCTTTGTCTCAGAACCAACAGAATTGTCAGGCTAAGGGGACGTCTGCTGGACTGGCCATCGCAACAATGGACACAGAGACAGTAAGGCGGTCAGTGGAAACATCTGTCTCTCTGCCAGGGCTGGAGTCTTGTGCAGAGTGGCTGCGTCAGGCCCTCAGAGTCTGCCTCTCACAAAGCAGCGGCTGCGAGGGTCCATGTGGACAATAGGGCCTGGTGGCGAGGGAACCCTTCTTTTCTTAATCCAACTGCTACGCCTCTGTTTACTCGCCAGCTTCCCATGTTGATTACAGCCGCAGTGGGTGACATGTAACATAGAGCCGGTCATATGGATATCGCTGTGTTTAGAATGGCATACGTGGAGCGAGCTTGAGTTCTTCTGTCTTTGTTAGCAAAGCCAAGCTTACAGAGAGTCACTGAGGTTCGCTTGCGCTTTATTGATGCAGCATGTTGCCATCTTGAAGGGTGTACTGCAGGACATTGCATAAAATTTCCTAACAACATTTCTCTCAATGCACAGTTGCCAGAAATGAAACCTACACAATTTCTCTTAAATGAGATTAATCAGACCATTTGGTGCACAAGATTTATCACAGCTGACTTTCCTAACAATGTAATGGAAATGTAATGCATCAGCAGTTCACTCTTGGACAAAATGATTTAGGTGTCTAAACTCCACCATTCTATACTCACGGGTCATACTCCAGGGCTAGAGTAAATGAATCTGCAAAACTTCTATGATTAAATCACAAGTGTGGATTAAACCCAAGACAGATTGTGCAAGGATCCGCGTGCACGCCGAGGTTTAATTGTGTCCAGTTCATTTAATGCTGGATGAGGTTAGAGGACAAAAGGGAGCGCTGGAGGTGTTAGGGATGAAGGTCAGTGCCTAGTCTTCATCCTACGCTTCATGGGAGCAGGAATATATCCTTCCATCCCAAATGGCTCATCCGTGAGATTGCGTCTGGGAGGGGGGCAGGGGGTTGGAATGGACAGCAGGCGCTCTGGCCGGAGTGCATATATGTATGTGAGTGTGCATGCATATGAGAGCCTGTGTGCACAACCTCGTGTATATTGATGGAGTGGACATCGGTTTGGCTGCTCGGCTGAGTTCCTTAATGTCAAGCCTTGTCCACACACACACACACACACACACACACACTGGCCAGTGGGTCTGCTGTCCACTCTCTCCCCTCCCCTCCCCGCTGCAGGTTTTATGAGCTCCCCTGGGCTGCCATCCATCTCTGTCACACACTGGCCCCATTATTGGGCTCCGCACAGTTCTGCTCCTACCGGCCCGCAGATGGGAATGTCCTGCAGGACGTCTACTGTTTCTGCAGTCTGGACAATGACCTCCAGCTCCAAGCCCCAAACCCACGTCCTGCTCTTTCTTGGTTTCTTATAGTTGGACGTATATTTAAAAGCAGAGCCTCTTCACAGTGTGGGAATGTTGAAGCCTTTGGTGGTAAATATGAAGCACAAGGTAATGCAATGGCCATCTGGAGAGAAGAGTGAGAGAGAGAAGGAGGAAAGGGGGGAGGGCAAAGTTTAGGAAAAGGCCTAAAGGAGAATTCTGCATATTAGCCTGAGGTTTGATTTAAATGGCAATAAAGCAGGGGGCACCTCATATACACTTGCAGAAGTATGAATAATGAATCATAACTTTCTGTGACAAAAAAAAAAAATCCGCCTGTAATAAAGGCTCACAGACTTTATTCTTTTACCTCCACATTTTCCTGCTGTAGGTCTCACCTCGGGCAAGTTTGTGACAGTTCAATAATGCCGAGCTATGCAAGGAATTTCAAGCTAATACCTCTGCAAAGAGAAGTGAATCGCCTTCCAATACAGGTTTCAATGTGATTTCTTTCAACTTGCTAAAAATGCATACACCACAGAATCACACTTTATTGTGATTACTGCGCCATCAACGGTTTATAATATAAATCCATCCAAGGTCAGAATTTGGAGTTTTCACTGAGATGGACTGAGGGGGGAAATGGAGGGCCCCACATTTGGAGAGAGAAATTTCTGTTTTGTTTTTCACCCCAGTCATTACTCTATTGGTCTCTCTTTCATCCCTTCAACATTAAGGCAGCGTAATGAATCACAGGGTCCAGAGCCGCAGATAGCCAGAGGAAAAGACATTCCTCGCTCCCAGTGTTTCATGGGAAGCAGTCGATGAATAGCGCAACTATTCTGTGCCACTTGCCCATCCCCCCACGTTTTTTTCTTTACTCCACTGTCTCCCTCCCCATTCTCGCTCCTGCTCTGTCCTGGTTGCACAGGGCTTTTAGAGAATTGCTTTGTGGACAGGCCGATGTGGTGCAGGGGATGGACAGCAGGCGTTCAGTCAAACATACACTGTGTGATAACAATGGCTCCTCAGGGAGGACTGCAGATGCTAGCACATGGCAGCTATGTGCTCTAAGTGGGGAAAGAACAAGTCCACCCCTTTCACACTCAAGGGAATACAAAGATATTCTTTCTTTCTGTGTATGTTCATGAAGGTTTGGTGTTGTCAGCTAGCAATCACAACAACCAGCAACCAATCTTCAGAAGAGCTGGGCAAAATTCTAGGACCTAATATATGGTATCATGCCCCAGTATACACAATATGTAAAGTTAAAGCTGAAACATCAATATTTAAAAAAATAATCTAAGACTTTTCAGAAATTCCCAGCCTCTTCGTCTGTAACGCATAAGCGATGACCACAGAACTGTAGATTTATCCAACTTTATCAACTCCAACACTGGAGCCATAGAGTAAAAAGTAATTCAGGACTATACTATAGCAGCACAGTAAAAACAATTTCTTACTCTTTTCATAAGTTTTTGTTGTGTTTCTTTGGCATCAGGTGCTGCAGTGTTTACTTTTAGCTAGGTTGATTACTTTGGGGCAACATAATGGGGCAGTATGCAAAACCCCTTCAACTGTAATTTATGCATATATAGACATGTACCATCTCTGATCTATATCTTTTATCTCATTAAAAGTATACAAATTGGCTTAAATCTAGTTAAATTTTATTTTAGGATCTCACACCCACCTAGCCAACAATGGAATGCCTATAATGCCCAATGAGTTTCATATAATTTTGTCCTCTCAGTGCTCTGTGTTGTGACATGGTTGTTTGTGTCCAACAGGTCTGTTGAAGATGCACTGGAACCCGGAGCATGCCCAGCCCCTGAGCCAGTGGCCCGAGCAGCATTTGGATGTGTCCTCTACCACCTCTTCACCTGCCCACAAACCTGAGCTGTATTCGGCACGTGGCCGTGGCTCGTACAGCTACGCCTGGGCTAACGATGACATCTCGGCCCTCACAGCCTCCAACCTTCTGAAGCGCTATGCTGAAAAGTACTCAGGGGTGCTGGACTCAGCCTACGAGCGCCCTGCTGTGGGTGCCTACCCTGAGCCTGGTGCCTTTGGGGCTCTTAATGGCACCCAGAAGAGTGAACTGGAGCCCTGGCCCCTCTCACACAGCACTGATTCAACTTACCCTTTGGTTCCCCCCTCTACCCACGATGGTCTGAAGGTGGCACCGGCACCCACAATGCCACCTGGCTCAGGCAGTGTCTCTGCAGGCAGCAGCAATCTGTCAGACTCAGGCTATAGTGGGAGCAGTTCATGCAGTGGTCCCCATTCCAGTGACTACCCGCCCAGCTACAAAGGTACCTACCTCTCAACAGGATACTGCCCCCAAGGCAGCTCAGCACTTCCACCAGCCCCACTTCATGCCCTGCAGTCTGGCCCCACCCTTTTGCCCAGCTACACACCTTCTGCACCTGTCTATAACTACCCTCCTGCCACTTACCCCCACCAGACCAGCCTCGCACCCACCTACAGCCACCCGACTCCCCCTTACCTTCCCTCTGGTATAGCTGCTCCAACCCCTATCACTTCACGGCCCACAGTGGTAGGAGGCAGCTACAGTTACCAGAACAGTAGCCTGGGTAGCTCAGAGACAGCAGGTTCACTGAAGAGGAAGGCTTTTGAAATGGCCCCTGAAGAGGAAGAGGGGGACGGGAGTTCACGCTATAGGAAATATAGCTATGAAGCCTTGAAATCTGGAGGAGACTCACCATATAGTGTGGGCGACAAGGGAGAATGCAGAGGAAATGGGTTCGTTACTACAAGTGTAGACCCACAGGCATTCAAGCCTAGCAAATCTGGGACTCAGCCCCCCATTGTAGGTGAAGATGTAGGCAAATACAGTGGCCTGAAGCCGCTGCTTTCACCAGCATATGGAACAGCTGGTGACTACAGCCCCCCAACAGCCATGACAGGAGAGAATGGAGGAGCTGAGCATGGGTTTCCACAGCAGCAGCGCTCGCTCAAACGCTCTGAGCCACTGAAGAGTACAGAGCAGCGCCTGCTGGAGGTGGTAAACAATGAGCTACATGACTGCACACTGCCTCTACTGTGGTCGGATCTAGTTGGCCATGCTCGTCTTAAAGCAGTTCTGGAAGAAGAGCTGCTGTGGCCAGCACTGCGCTCTGACAGTTCTGTTCAGCCTCCAAGAACTGTGCTACTGTTTGGTCCGCGAGGGGGTGGAAAAACCACACTGGTGCACTCCATGGCCAACCAGCTTGGGGCCACGTTCTACAGGCTGAGCGGCGCCACGTTGTTATCCAAGTGGAAGGGCGAGGCTGAGCAGCTTTTGGGCATGCTGTTCTCGGTGGCTGCAGCGCTCCAGCCAGCGGTGGTGTTGCTGAGTGAGTTAGAGGCCTTTGAGGATGATGAGGCTCTCGGACAGCAGCTGCAGGCTCAGTTGGAGAAGTTGCAGCATGGCTTGGTGCTGGTGGTATGTTCCACACGCCACCCGGAGCTTCTAAAAGAGCCGCTCCTGCGCTGCATGGCCAAACGCTATCATGTCAGCCTGCCGGATGGAAGTGGGCGCAGGCAGCTGCTGCTGCAAGCTCTTGGGCCTCATGGCTGCAGTCTGAGTGAACAGGAGATGGCTGCTGTGCTGCAACGTTGCGATGGATTCTCTGCACGTGAACTCCTGCAGCTTGGCCAGCTGGCCTTGGCATCAGCATCAGCTTCAGGCACTGGTCAGATGCATGGTCTTGGTGCACCCCTTTCCTCCCCAGCCTTCAAAGACTTCGAGAGCGCTTTTTGTAAGGTGCGACCTCATGGGGCACCCAAAGAACTGGACACTTGTATGGAATGGAGCAAGGTGTATAGCCACTAAGAGACAGTTCAGCCACTGGAATCAGGACTGCTTATCTTTGTTCAGAGGTAAAAAGCCTCATGAATAGTTTTTGTTTTTTTCTTTCTGTTTTCTTTTTGTAGCTACATACTTTGCAGCCAAAAAGGGGGGTTATTTTGGGAGATTACATTTTATGGTGAAAAGGCATTTTAGAACGAACACTTTCTTGTCTTGGAAACATGCCATGGTGTGCTGTTTTTTCTATAAATAAACGTATACTTTATTTTTCCCCAAAGAAATGAAATATTAGGCATTTATCCGAGGGGGCAATTGTTAGTTGTTTCTGATAGAAAATCTGAAATATTTTCTGGAATTTCACTAGAATTCTCATCAGCCTTGATCCTGGAAGGACCCTGGATTATATTGATAATGCCCCCACTGATTGCAATTAACTGCAATTCTCAGGATCCTATTTATTGCCTGTTTGCTCCATTATATTTGTATTATTTTAATTTACTCTAAATTGACATTTTGGTGTTAAACAGCTTGAGACATTTTGGAGCAAATTGTTTTTGACCAAAAAATGAAAAAGAGCACCATATCGCTTTTAATTGATACCTGCCCTATTGACAGCATTTTACCAAATGGCAACCACCATTATGCAACCTGCTTGAAAACAACAATATTGTGCAAAACAAGTTCAATATTAGACCGTGGTCATATCGTGTGCACTTTTTCAAAGCACGGTCTTTTCATGAAAAGTGTATGCATCGCTACCCAAATAGTATTAATACTTAGAAAGTAAGAGAGAGAGAGCCCTTAATGTCTGCACAATCTGCTCTGTACACTGTAAAACCAAACACACACATGGAAAATAGAGTCCACATTGTTCTGGGGCATTAAGCCTATAACCCCTAACCATGGTGTTCCTGCAGTCCATCTCACATTCCTCATCCAGATTTCTGTTTTCTTGAGACAGTCTGTTTGGACCCTGGAATTGCTAGAGCAAAAAGAAAAAAAAAAGAAAAAGAAAAAAAGTCTAATATTCTCTTCTGCTTACTATTTTTTTTCTTAGTATATGTAGTCTTGTTTGAAATACTCAGGAAGAATTTCTTTACCTCAGAAATGATAACGAATGTATGTAACCTTAGGGTCTTCGTAGTGAATATTGAGGTGGTTCAGAGTTGTGTAAGAGAGACAGAGAGAGAGAGCGAGAGAGAGATTGGTCACTGACCTGTACACACACTGCAGCTGTGGTATTACCTCATTGGAGAAAACTTGAAAATGCTACAAAGACTAACATTGAATGTAATTCAGGTATTTCAGGGGATATCTGATGCCATAAAAATCCACAATTTTTGTAATTCTATATAAATACATAATTCCTTCATCCTTTCCTTTGATGTTGGATATAGATTTTGATGGAGTGATGATTGTCTTCATGAAACATTCTCGTAGGTGGCAGGTTGGATGCTTGATTTTGTTGGACAAACTGTTTAGAACGAGATCGTTTTTACATAAATCACGCTGAATTTGATTTGAACCAATACACTGTGTTATATATTTTATACACCCCCCGATATATACATAAAGCATTACAACTCTTCGGAGAATTGAAACCAGTCCAAAGATTAGAAATTTTGTGCAGATTTGTATGCAACTGGCAGCTAATCATGTCTAATAATCGACTGTCATGCAGTTTCTTGTACACACAGTGCTGAGAACACGCTCCATGTAGACAATCCAGAAGCTTCTACCAATGTTCGTGATTTTGGCTTTTACTCCAAATGCTACTGATTGTGCCAGTGCCATTATTCTGCAAGAGTCATACCAAGGGATTGTATTGTGAGAGATTGATAGAGCGTGTACTTCACTCCTTCCATCCCGTCCTCCTTTGCATTTGGTCATCATTCTCCTTAAACACTATAGCATCATTCAGGCTTAGTTGGTGGCTTCTGACGTGACACAGATGCGGGTCAGTTGTGATGATCTGCATACACATTGGTCCGGACTGACGTTAAAGGACAAAACCCAGCAGTCTTGCACTCTGACTACACATGTTATAGTGTAGATGCAATACAGAGCACTGCCCACTTCTAGTTTCAAAATTTGAGAGACTATGTTTCTTATAACATATATATCTGAGCATACCACATCTACAGTTTCCAAAGGTATACAGGCATGTTCAGTTAGCAGTTTGTTCAACAAAATTGGCATTTATTAGCTGTTTTGAATCTTTTAGTACAGTAACCTTGATCTAGGTTCTTGTTCTTGTACATTTTCTGTAACCATTTCTACCTCATTTTTTTTGCAACATATTGTACATGAAAGTATTTATTTCATGTCTTTTTTGATGTCTGTTTTGAAAACGATAATGTTCTTGAACTGTAATGGGCTACCTCAAAAAAGGCTGTATTTTAAGAGAAAATATCACACATTATTAAAGAGAATATGTCAACCTTTTGACCTGGGTTTATTTCTCACGCTGTGCGTGGTTAAGGCACGTACAGGACTGCAGTTGGCAGGCTACCAAGATAGGTGGCCTGACCTTGTTCGGCACTTCTGTCCTCAACTGACCCCGGTGTGCATGGGGCAAAAAAAAAAATCCATCTAGATTTATTACCAAAAGATTTCCAAAAAATTAATGAGTTAATGAGAACTAATGTTCCACAGTATTACTACAGGGCTGCGCTCAATAAATAATAGGTTATTTAGTATAATATTTTTCCAGCTGTTCTTTTGGCAAAATTAGGCAGTCCCTGGAAAGTAAAAGCATTGTTCTATACAACAGTCAGTAGTTTCCAACTTATAGAAGAAATCCTATACTGTGCAGAAATGGCTTGTTGTATACTACTGGAAATAGATATTTAAAACTTTGTTGGTGAAGTGATTCAAAAATCATAAAGGGCTATGAAGGCTGTCATGTTCAGGCAACACACTGACATTTTCCAGAGCTACTGCAGTTTGCTTAGGGCCAAATCTGTGTGTCAAGACATTTCCATAGAAAACATCCCCACTAAAGAATCTAGTTTGGCTTAAACAGCTGCCAAAACTCGATCTTTGCCTGCTGGTCAAAAGTGCTGGTGGAAATGAAATTTCTGAATTATTACTACTAATGCTATGGCAAATCTCAAATGTTTATTTTATAACTAATGTAGCACTTGGCAAAGACTGTCTACCAGTTTGACTAGTTGGACCATTATTCTGAAAGCTGGTATCTTGCCAAACCAAGTTGAATTATTTACAGGATTGGTACAGTTATCAAAGCAAAGAAAGGCGTGACCAAAGTAATGACATGTTACAAATATTCTGTAATAAATGGACTAGTTCATTCACCATGTCCAGGCTGGAAGGAGAGAAAATCAGCCAGGTTCTCTATAACGCCACTTTATCTGCAAGACTTTCTCAGCGTTTTAACTTGGTATGAAGCATTGTTTAACACGGAATATTTCAGAAGTATTAAAGGTAAGATGAAGAAGATTTTTTGTGAGTTTTTTTTCCCCTTACCAGTGTATGATTTAGAAACGTGGTTCTCAAACTGGGGTCAGGGGACACACAGTGGGTGGATGATTATTATTTTTATCTAGATACTTACAGCTGTGAAACTTACATCATCTAGGTTAAGTATTTATCCTCACTGTGAGTTTTTATAGCTATAAGCCTGTTTGCCTGCTCACTTCACTTGGATGTATTGAATCCAGACCTTAGGCACTCAAAAACTAGTCAGCCTATAAATAAATTCAACTTGGACCCAGTATGTTCTGTTGGAGAAAAGATCAAAAATAACAACCCAAATACACAAAATATAACTGTATACATTTAAATAAATGATCATGAAATACATTTATTGGAATTTAATTTGGAATTTAATTTATAGGTAAAATTTTCTCTGGAAAGAATCTGTTAAGAGCCATAACGTTCTCTCAGGCATTGTTTTAATGCTAAATGAAGTACATAGGTACTTAATTTAAAGAGATAATAAATGATGTCACCTTATTAGCATACTTTCAAAACCGACAGTATCATACAGTATCTGAGATGAGATCTGTGCATGTATTAATAAGCATTATGGTTTGGAAAGGGCCACTGAGGGTGACTTGTGTCATACCTTTTCTGTTTAAAAGTAAGAAGTAAGCAAGACGACAGAGAAATCAGGACATGTCATCCCTCCCACACACATTGTCACAGATGCCTATGTCTAATAAGATTATAAAGTAATAATGCAGTATAAATGATTTTTTAACTTGCAGGGATTTAGGACATTCATCTTTTTCCTTCTTTAAAAAATTACGAAACGGTACTGTGACATGAATCTAAATGTAAGTTTATTGAATAAGCACCAAACATTGTACATCAGCTTCACCGTAACCCTGTTCGCCATGGTAACCATTTGTGCCAGTGCATTGTGATGAATCTCCGACCTATGCAGCATGAATACAACCTTTTGGTCCTCTGAGCTGATTTATACAACTATGCACTCAGCATTTTTCAGCTGAAATCACAATAGACTGAAGTGGAAGGAAGGAATTAAATCAGCACTTAAAACCATACTACAAGAGCGGAAAAGGAAAAGAAAGCCAATGGGAGTCATAAATGTATCAGGCTATTTTGTCTCTAACAAAAATGCATTGTAATGACTTTATTACACTGTGAATTCTTTCATATGACCTTCTTTTTATGAGAGATGACAGAGAGCATGGGCTTAGCGGCTCCTTATTCACTCTTAAAATATATGAATGTGATTCCATACATACTCTCTAACCATGCAGAATAATTGCAATATATTGTATGCCACTTTGGACGATTACCAGTGGTGAGCCGTGCATTTCACACCTAGGCGTTTAGTAGTGCCCCCCCCCTCCATCTCAACACCCCCCACCCACCCACCCTCCATGAACGTGAATGAAGCCACGACACACATAAAAACATTAATAATTTCCTTATAAACTTGCAATATTATTTAGGAAAATCGCAA